>OMNW01009729.1:35179-48411 GCA_900303245.1 Selene dorsalis | reverse complement strand
GCATTGTGGCCCAGAGAGTAGGGTAGGCAGTTATTGTTGTTGTCATGATAGCGGAGGGGTTTTCCCACCAGCTTTTCTTTCTCCTCCGGAAGAATCAAAACATCTCTGCCGGTGATGTCATGGCCCAGAAACCACTCAAAGCAGCTTCCCTGGGAAACCCCGTATCAGGAAGTCGGGAGGATTTTTTTTTCAGTCCTTGATTGTTATAGCAGAGCAGCTTGGAAAAGACTGAGGGGTTTCTGATTAGGTTTCCATACACCGCCTGTTGAAATGGCTAGGTTGAACCCGCTGAACCCAAACAACGGCACTCAGCTGCTCAGCTGAACACATCATTGTTATTGTTGTGGTTCTTTGACAAACCGCTAATTTCTTTCCTTTTTTTTTTTTCTGGACCATCATATTAAACTAATACTATAACATGGACATTGCAAAATCTGTATGATTCATTGTCGTTTTTCTGTTGTCTGCGACTGTAAATGTGTCATAGACTGAAATACCTTACAGCGCAACAACAGGAAGACTGTGACGAAGACCTGAACTGAAAACCTACCTTCTGGAGGTCCAAGTCAGCTGGTGTGAATTAGTCAGAAACCGTTTATGCCAGTGTATCAGAATGTCTGTTTCCCACAGAGATAAAAAGACAGGGTTAGTCATATTAACTGTTTTTGACATATTTTGCGGCACCACCTCTGGTAGGTGTCTTCGCTGGCAGTGGCTGACTGTCAGAAGTTATGGTACACCACTGACACCAGCATGTCACACACCACATATTTTAATACAAGATATTTTTTCCAACATGCTCACATAGTGCTGTGATGATGCAGACATCTTTCCCTCTAACATTGTGATTGATGTGAGGGAGGCTTTATGGGAAATAAAATGATAAGATTGATGCTACCCGCAGACGGCTATAGTTTACCTTCACATGCAGATGGGAAATGAAAGAAACAGCTGAGAAAATCTGAGACTCAGTTTAACATGTTGCATCTCATTTGTTTAATCCCGAGGTCTAAAATGATAATTCACAGATTAAATTGGTTTATGTTCTTATCCTACTCCCAGCAGGGAATCCCATCACAACATTCTTCTTCTGCTTCTTCTTCTTCTTCTTCTTCTTCTGTCACATCACACCTATTCATACATTACACCCATGATGGATGGTGATGGAGCAGCCATCAGGGGCAATTTAGGTTTCAGATTGTTGCCTGAGGACACCAAGACATGTAAACTGCAGGAGCTGGGGATCAAACTACCGACCTTCTGATTAGTGGATGACCTGCCCCTCCTTCTGATGGTCAGTAGATCCATACTCTGTGAAATGAACAAACCCATCTGCTGATAAAGACAGAATCACATAAAGGAAAAGTTTGAAAAGCCTCTTTTTTAATAATTAAAAAAGATCCTGCACCTCACCTGCTGCTGCACAGTAACACACCGTGCTTTCACCAGCGAAACCTCCACTGACAAAAACAAAGAGCATTTGAGCTCAGAGTTTCTGTCTTATCAATGATACACAGCACATTATTATTCAAGTTGAGAATTGTTGCATATTCACAGCTGAGACCCTGCTTTGTAAACCGAATTGTATTTTACATTGTAAATCCTGCCTCTATTGTATAAAAGCCCATTCGCATTGAAGAGGTGAAGTTTGTGTATCTCCAGTACTGCTCCCTGATGAGTGTATTAACCTTTGAATGGTCAGGGACACAAAACATCGCTCTGCTGGCCTCACCCACCGTGGCCCCGGCCTCCTCTCTCCACTGACGCGACCCACACGTGTATTCTGTACATGCTGAGGGGTCCGTGTATGTGTGTTTGTGTGTGTGTGTGTGTGTGGCAGCCTTTGAGAAAAAGGCACGGGTAGTCTTCCAGCCGTCCTGCCCCTGGAGGGAAGGGTGGGAATGCAGAGGAAAAATTCCTTAGCTCCATACCTTCCCTTCCCGTTCCCTTCTTCTCCTCTAGCTGTCTGTTGATTACATCCTGTCTCCATGCCATCACAGGCTGGCAAATACCATACATTCTTCACATCTCTGTGATAAAAATGAATGAGAATTCAAACCACCTCATGAAAATGTTGTAAATAAACATCTCTCGCTAATTAGCCTAGCGTTGCGCATGTTGTTCCGTCCCTTTTTTTTTCTACAACATCCTGTGTCCTGTGAACAAACTGTTGAGGAAATTAAAGATCTTTTAAAAGAAGACAATGCTTTTATCTTTTTCTTAGGATTTATGAATGAGACTGAGCTCAAAAGCAGACATTAAGGAAAATGCTTTTGGTTCTGTGCAGTGGTTCTTTATTTCTTTGCTGTACGTGGCATTCTCTCTCCGTTCAACTCTCGGCCTCTGATCAACCTCTTTATGGCTCCGCTGACCTTGAGGGTCATTGTGGAAGTTAATGATAGAGGAAGCACATGGTGACGCACAAATTGCTGTGGCAATCCAGTGAGCATACAGCAGCTGGCTGGATGAATGACTGCAGCGGCTGTCACTTAAAACTTTGTTTGTTTTGGCTCGGACAAGATGAGAAAGACGACAACAATGAGTTTTTATCCATGATCGCTGCAGGAACTACGCTCTGCTAATGTAATCATCACACTGAAGCGCAAAGAAAATGCCTCAGATGTAACACACTGTATTTGATATTTGCAAAAATGCATCTTGTCTTATAATATTACATGTTAGTCCCAGCAGTAGCAGAATTATTTAAGTTACTGACAGTTAGATTAGTAACACAGTGTAAAAATGCTCACAATTTTCAAGTGATAGTGGATATATTATTGGTTGAAACACACTTGGAAATACTTAAAGTGATTGTTATGTTGCTGTATGTTACCTTATTCAAACTGTTTCATGTGTGGAAAACATGTTTTGGTCTCAAAACCTCTCACATCTAATCTGACACAAATCATGAGAGTTTTGCTTGAAGATATTTTATCACCAAGAGTGTTAGAAGCCAATGACCAAAACAGTCTTACATTCTGTGTTTATGTTACTTCCATGGTCTGTGTCTTTTTGCAGCTGACTCACTGGAAACACCCAGGGATCTCCAGACCCCACTGCTTGCTAGACACTGTATTGTGTGGCTCCATTGTGTGTTTTCTGTGTGTTTGCATTTTGTATGAGCAACAATCCTGATTTGAAGTGTTTATGGCTCTGTAAAACACTTTGTGAAAGGTGTTGTGTAAATAAACGTTACTCACCTATGCAGTGTTTCATTGTTGCAGCTGTGTGAACGGGAGCTGAACTGCTTCTTAACTACTTTACATTATGTACTCTACTAACTTCCAGTGGTTGTAACTGATTTATTATATTTCAAACTTCAGCTTTGCAATAGTAGTAATGACAGATAGTCATCTAAAATGCTCTTTATCTTGTGAGGAAGATGTTTTGTCTTCTGTCAGAGAAGCTGTTGACTTTGCTGCTCTCCCACAGACGACTGCTCACTAAACTCACAGTTCTTCAGAAATGTGGACAGGTCAAACAAAACTATCAAGCCATGGCACAGCCCTCTGCAGCCAGCCAAAGTCTTAACAACACACACGGATGTGTAACTTTCCTTTCATGCTCCTCACACGCCACTCTACCACTTGTGAGTGTGAAAGCCTACTATAAACACCGGCCATTGATGTGAGGGGGACGTGGGAGAGGCACGGTCCGGCGTCCCTGCCTTTGTTTACATTCTCCGGTGCTGACGTCAGCACCGAGTGCAGGGCTTGGTGGATCAACACTGGCCGTATAGGAGAGTCCTGTTTACCTACCTGGGAAACTTACTGTATGACTCTACTACATCCTTAGCAAACAGGAGGTTGGGAGGACACAGAGGAAGACTGGGAGATGGGCCACAGAGACTAAGAAAAGAAAGTGTACAGTATAAAGAGAAAAAAGAATAAGGAGAAACTCAGGGGACGGCAGAGCAGCAGAGCAGGAGACAGAGACAGATCGTCCAGTATGCATGCTAAACTAATATAGGCCATGACAGCAGAGTGAAGTCTCGTCAGTCCAAGTAAAGCCTGTAACCTGAGACAGCAGCAGACGTCAACCGCTGACACAAGAGATTTCCATTTCGAAACACTGGCCTCAGTTAATTCCCCTTCAATCCCTTTGGTTCTCACTTCTTGCCTGTGTGCTCTGTCATCTGCTACTTCAACACATGCACACATTTTGGTGTTTTGCACACGCAATCAATCCCCTCTCCATCCCTCTCATCCCCACCCCCACCCCTCTTTCTCATCCGTTATCTCTCATTAGAATGAGGGCATGGGAGCAGTGACAGAGTCTTGCCACTTTTCCCACTGGCCTTGCCAGTCCTGCAGCCCAGCAGCCCAGCAGCAGGGGCAGCTCCATCAGTATTCATGACAAATGTGACATTTATGATTCAGCCTGGAGGTACTGTCCTCGGGCATAGTGGATGTGCAGCGCCGATCATGGTTCTCACGACAGAGACCTCATCTTATGCAATATTTGGTGACAGCTGTGGGCCATTCAACAACACTGAGGTTTACCTTCAACCTTTTGCTGCTGGTGAGCTGTGAAGGAATGAATAGACCTCAGTCAAGCGGCCGCACCCTGATGCTCTACCTCCACTCAGAGTTACATCTCAGGCAGATTCTCCACATTTCACTGTGCTTGTCCTTATGCTGCTAGTCATGCTTTGTCATGTCAGTAACTTCAAGAGGAATCCTGTGCAGGCAGGCGGGTGGGGGAGCTTGTGTTGGCTTGAACTGTAGTAACTCCTCCTGGCGATAATCTCCTCCAAGTTCAACCTCCTTTCACAACTCCAGGCCCTGGAGCTGATCATCTCTCTGGTTACATAACTTCAGTCAGGTGAAGTAGAAGATTTCTGTGTGACAGCTTCTGCACCAGTGAACTGCAGCTCCAACAATCCAGCAAGAAACACGTAAAATAATCAATATCTTTAATCATTTGCCTGTGATGTATTCTGTCACGGGCACATGAACTGCACAATCATGTGTAATTATTTCTCTCATCTTTCCTGAGAGGCACACACATGAAACTTGACAATCCAACAGGTGCTGATTGACATACATTCTACCATATTGTCTACTGGTGTGTTTTTACTGGAAACACATGATCATGTGGCACTGTATGGCATTCTGAGAGCCGTTTCGGGGCGTCTTTACCATATACATAAACATATCAACAGCTAGCTTCATTGGCCACACTGAAGTCTTCCACATGGTTTACACATGTACACATTTAAGAGCTGATATCTGGCCATTTTCCATGGTTTTCTTGATAATAACCAAAATCACTGAAGTTCTTACATCAGTAGCTACAGTATGACATTGTACTGCCAAAAAAAGTGCTTTTTGGGATTCCATGTTTTCTTTTCTGTCTGTTAGTCCCATGATACACTCAGGAGTTAGTACTTGATTGCATAGCCATTGCATTAAAATGAACAAGAAATCGAAGAAAACAAGGGTGGTCTAACAATTTTTTCCATGACTGTATATATGACGTCTGAGCCCTTTATGTAGTACAAACATAACATGATTTGTATGTATACCATGATTTCCTTACTATTCCTTACTGTATAGAGGCCTACTGTAATTTTCACTGTGCAATTTAGATGTAACACTCGGTGTATATACTTAATAGCAGGTGTATTTTAATAACTATTTTTGACAGGTGTGATGTCATGTGTGGTCATGTATGTTTGTAAACATGGGTTGTGGGTATTTAACACGGCGACCCTGTATTTATCACAGTGTGTGGAAGAGCTTGGTGCTTGATGAAATGTTGCTACAGCAAATAAAGTCTTTCAACAAGAGCTGTTTGGTGTTCAGCCAGACAGATTTGTTTTGGTCCTGGTAGAGGGATATTTGTGTCTTTAAATTAATAATAATGATGATAATTATAATATTTTCAGGTCTACACTAGTGAATCCCCATTATGGGAACACGAGAAGAGTAATTTCCAAACAGGAAATCATAAATACAAAGTCCAACAGCTCATTAGTATTATAGTGTTGACTTACAACTTCATGTACACCACTAATGCTATTGCTACTACTTCTCATAATAATAAAGATGAGGAGGAGCGGGAAAAAAAAGAAAAAATATCAATAATAGTCATGCAAATAGTGATCCAATGAAGAGTCTTCATTGAATCTTATACTGTATGACTGAAAACTCAGTGACATATGACACATTGTCAGATTTCACTCTTTTCAAAGTCTTATAGTGAGTGGTGGGCATGTAACCAACTGTAACTATTGATTTATTTGATATATAATATTGCTGCAATAACTAATAATATTTTATAAGCCTATCTATTGATGCAGTGAGTGGCTGATTCTGATGAAAGTACAGTTCATGACGTTATCTTGTGAAGACTAGACAGATACATTCAATTCCTAATGGCAGGTGCTCTCTGTTTAACCAAGAATTCACTGTTTGTTTTCAACACTGAAGACCAAAGTAAAAATTTAAACAACAGTCTGATAGTTTTGCCTCCAGGAGCCTGATACACACTGATCCTGACACTGATGCAACTATTTCAACAAGATAAGTGACACAGACAGATGTCCTCATGTGGGGACGGCTACACGCTTCATGTCCCTGATTATTTTTCCTCTGTAATATGAAGATACAGGAATGTAGCACAGTATCCATTTCTCCTTAACCTTGATGAAGGTCTGTTTTTTTCCTGAAACTAGTTGTTCTCCATAACAGTATGTCCATTTCCCACAGAGACAGTAATGAAACAGAGAGACGGAGCAGGATAAGATAGGCAGGTGGATAGAAGAACATGATCCCTGCTGGGGAGCACAGTGTTCTGGACGGGAGTTTAGGAGTATTACATTTAATGGATAAGATGACTTTGCAATATTAGTGAGCCAAAATGAGCTAAACTGAAAGGCACTGACCTAGTTGACATTCAATGCAAGAATGTTTCAGTTCAAGTACAAACACTGGTGTAAAAAGGTTGAACCTGATACTAGCCGTACAGGCTATAAAGGCCAGTGCTGACCTTTAATCCATGCTTTAATCTAGGCAAGTGGAAATATACTTGCGTAAAAGTAACATTTCTGAGTTTATGTAACACTCCCAAAAGCAGAAGTCCATAAAAAAGACACCCAGTTAAAGAGCACAAGTTAAATTAGTGTGTTTCCTTTTTCTCACAGTGACAAGGCCATAATGCCTGGTTACAGATGTGTCGAACAGCTGCATGATAACAACTGCCTGTTGTTCTCTTTGGACAAGGGTCTTGACAAAGACATATGTTGGTTTTCAACACATGCGGCTAAACAGGTTACTGTGCTTCCTGATAATAATAGTAGTACAATAAAAAGTAGAAAAGATATGGAATGTAAACCTACTTAAAATGGGCAGTTTTATCTTTATAACCTTATACACTTGTGATTGTGCATTTTAGAGCCCTGAGTTTTGTCTGCAGGGTTTCACTGTGTAATGCCTTTATCATTAAAGGAGACATATTATGCCTCTTTTCCACAAATTAAAATAGTTCCCAAGTGTCTTAAAGACATGTTTGTGACATGCTTCGATCAAAATACCCTAAGGATCAAACATCACAGCTCTTTTCGTCCGCTGAAAATAGCCCTGTTCAGAACGGCAGTTTTCAGTGCCTGTCCCTTTAAATGCAAATGAAACACTGCTACCGCCGCCGAACCCAGGTAGGGGTGGTATTATGCAAATTCAAAACGAATGACATCATTTTCAGACAACTGAGGGAACATCTTGAGAAACCACATGGATTTCAATCTAGGGAGCCTGCAGATTACAGATTATTTTGTCAGTTCTCACATTTTGGGGGCCGGACGGCAAGCCAAATATCCCAGTATATGTTCCATTATATGTCCGTTTAAAGTTGTCATTTGGCAGGGAAAATAGCTTCCGTTTCTTTAAGAACCGTTGAAAAAAATAAGTTTCTTGAAAGCAGTTCTGAAGCTCAGAGTGGGCTGCTCCGCCTTTGCCGTCCTGGTGGTGCCTGATTGCACCTAATACATCAATGTTCTCAGGGGCACATTGAGCTGAGACTTTGGTGCATACTAGTTTGTGGCAAATATACTTTCAACCACCTTGTCAGTCAAAGAGGCAGGTCCTAAATAATACAGAATGTTAATCTCTAATAAAATTTGAGCGGGTCAGTTACATAACAATTCACCTCCCACACATTTGTTATAAGGACTGAATTAGCTGTACTGACCGCAACTGTTATTTGTACCAGGCTGTAAACATGTTTATTCCTGCTGTGAAGTTTGACATTTTATCATGGGAGTCTAATGTGATAATATATGATGTGAATGCTGCTGTAGCACAATAAATTTCCCCGCCTGGGATGAATAAAGTATCTCTATCTATCTATCTATGGGGACTAACTCACTGTTGGAACCAGACAAGAACTTTTGCACTGATTTAATATTTCGAACTCAGACATTATCATATTGCTGCTCAAATAAGTTTGTTCAACATCATTAGCAACTTATGTTTTCTTCTCATCTGGTTTTGTCATCAATGTACAAAAGAAAACAACATTTAGGAAGATCTTCGGTAAGAAAATCAATGTGACACAATGAAACCAAGGGAGACATGTCCACTACAGCCACACTGACACACTGAAACATCAGGCCGAAATGCAATGGTGTCTTTGCTTGAACAACTGAATTAGTGATTTCTGAACTCAGCCCACATTTGAACTGTCCTTCAACATATTTTGGTGAAAGTCTAAGAGGATTTTTCTGTTGATGATCAGCAGCTCTCAGCCCTGTGGGGCAGGGTTGTCCTGTTATGTTGCATGTTTCTTTAATGGACATACATTTTTCTTCTTGTGCAGTGCATGTCAGTGTCAGCAGGTGAAACACATGACGAAGTGTTCAGGATCCTACATGAATGATTCACCGCCTTTAAACCTTTCGCTGCAGAATCTGCCTGTGTTATCTGAGACTGAGACCCACACGCTACCAGAAGTCCGCATCACAAGAGCTCATTTACATGTCTTTGAACATTTGTCTCAGAGCTGTAGCTGTGTAACGCTTGTCAAACTAAAATAGCTGTCACTAACAGACACTGGAAATTCTGCTGTGTTGAAATATTGATTTTCACATGTGTGGGTCTGAGGGGGAACTGAGCTGAGAGCGGACACACTTGCATGTCAAGTGGTCTGAGGGATCAAACTGTTACTGTAAGTCTTATAATAACTCCAGATTTTAAGGAAAGCAAAAAAAAAAAAGGGAAACAGTGGCACATCTCAAATGTGCTGTGGTGGTATAATAAACATGAAAGCACATCAATGAACACATAGAAATGTGTGCTTGATCTGCCCCTGTGTGTCTGCAGGCGCAGAGGAGTGGTCACGATGAGCTGGGGAGCCTGTCCTTCACCTGGTCTGTCTTGTTTCAAAGCCCCTGAGGCAGACAGCACCTGCTGAAGTGTCTTTCACTGGATACCTAATCTCCTCTCTTTTCAGTGCTGCTCTTTGGCTGACCCTGACCTCTGACCTCCATGAAGGAGGGTGAGTGAATAGAACATTTCTCTTCCAGGGATCAATAGAATATCACCAAAAAGAAAAAAGAGAGAGAGAGAGAGAGAGAGAGAGAGAGAGAGAATGGGCTGTTTCTTCATAGAAATGAAGCATTTCTCTGGGGTAGGCCTAATTCATTCTGGATTGCCTCCTGTGGGTCAGGACTCTAAATAGGTTGTGGGCCTATTACTGATGGATCCCCTCATGGTAATATGTTTTAATGAGCATGGGTCCCAGGGCAAGAGACTAAATTTTAGATTTAGGATGAGACAGCTTAATGGGGCATTAGGCAATCTATGACCTTTATTGACTGCTGATGGACGCTGTATATTGTGGTTGGTTGTTAAAGGTTTCATATTGAAGTGAATTTTCCATGTGTTTTTTGATTACCAAGCAGGTCTGGGTTTTATATTAATACTGTGAAACTATCAAAGCCTCAGTCCACAGAGAAATGAAAACAGCCTGACACTGAGCCTTAAAGCAAGCTGTCAGTCACTCTCAGCCAAGCCCCACCCACCAGAACCCACCATCCGACCTTACAAGATTTGGTTTCTCTTAGTGTTTACCTAAAGTATACCATATTTTCATTTATGATACCTTTCAGCCAATGATATGAGCGGAGGTTCTGAGCATATCTCCTGATTGGCTCGCTGACCTGTTGTTGCTGGAGCTACAGGGAGAACCAGAGGACATAGGGAGACATCAACGGTTGAAATAAAACACCGTAAAAGTGTTAAATATGAGACCTTTAAAACCAAAATTTTGTGGTAAGTGTGAGGTCATTCAGGTGAGGTGTCTGGCTTTGATTCATTATTTAACTGTTTTATTTAGGACAGAAAAATCACATATTTCACCTTCATGAATCTTTGTTATAATAACACAAAAGCAGTCTGCTGTTGTGGTGCTTGTTTTTGAATTTCAGCCTGGCACCACTTTGCTGTTCTTCCTGTAATTTGTCTTTGGTCTTTCTTTCCATCCTCTAAGTGGGCGGTCGATGGAGGCCAACGAGCATGGCAGCAGATGAAGGGACAGCCCAGCATGGAGCCATAACGGTGTCATTGAGGGTGAGTTCAACCATGTGAAGCTCCTCTAGCGACAGTGTGGTCACAGCACAGTCAGGCCACACACAGACAAGCACGCACACTGCAGGCAGACGCACAAGACTCAGAGTGCATTTATAAAATTCACAAACGTGAAAAAGCACGTGCACGCACATACACAGACGGGCACACCTCTCATCCACCCACACAGATACGGATACAGTAGCTGGCTGTGGCTGCAGGGCTCAGCAGGACTGGAATGTGACCTATTGTTACGGCAGCCATTTAGCAACAATAGAGGATCACAGACAGTTAGCACCACAATGCCTCCATGCTGATCTGTGCAGAAGCCTCAGTGCCACTGGCTGCTGCGGCGCCCCGCTGAGCTCATTTAACTACTTGGGAATCAGGTCGCCTGTGCAACTCATCAATTAATGATGCTTTTTCAACAATTACTTTAATGGCAATCACATAATGACAGCACCGCCAGAACACCAGGGGAGTTGAGTATTTGGATCTACGGTGGGAGCTTTGTAACTTGAACCAAATATACAATATGTGACGGAGCTGAACTGAATAAATATCACGATTTGTGTTTCTGAGAGTCAGGATGAGCACAAATTCCTCCACTTTATGAATCTTAATTACATATGTGAACACATAAATTACATTGGACGGAATATAACAACTTTATTCGCATTGACATCTGTTTATTAACCAGTGTCAAAGAAATGTTGAGAGTTCAGGGTCACACTTGATGATTTATCACATCTGGAGTTGTCTCCAACATCAATCTGATTTTTAATTCTGGTTTTGCTTCTGTTTCTTTTACTTTCTTTCTTTTCCTGAAGTTAGCATGCATAATTTAGCTCTGGTCAGGCTGGGCAATCATGCCATTTTCCAATATATCGAGTCACTGTAGCACACTCAGTGTTGTTGCTCTGGGCAAGACTGATGACTAAGCAGTTAATGCTAACAGAAAAACAAACAAACAAAAAAAACCTAATAGATGAACTAGTTGTTTTATGAATGAATTTAAAGAATTTGGGAACTGGTTGGGAATCTCCTAACCCCACTGTAACTACATAAGCACAAGTGCTATAGCTAATGGATGGATAAATGAAGAGTTGGTGCAAAATAAATGCACCCCTATTTATATCTATAACTTAATAATGCCTAACAGTAATTGCAATTATTATCTCTTTTCTTTTGAAGACAAGCACAGTCAGGGATTCAATTCAAAATGCAAATACAGGCAACAGTAACAACTGTAATATATACAGGATTAATGAATGAATGAATGAAGACTTAATTTTCACATGTTCATAATAGAGTCTTCATTCATTCATATTACTACCATTGGTAAACCCAACAATGATTGTTTGTTTAACAGTGTCTCGTTTTATTGTTTCCATGTGTATTAAATGTGATGTGTGCGTGTGTGCAGTAACACACCCACACTGTTACTGCACACGCCCACACAACCTTGTGTCTATTGTACTAATACACTGTAAGTTTGTGTTGAACACAATGAGGTACATTTAATTAAAATAAATAAATAAAAATAAAATTCAAAGTTAAATGAAGCAAATCACAGTGTGTGACATAGATTCTCTACAAATCTGGACTTTTGGTTCCATGTGCGTCACTTTAAGGAACAAGTTGTGGTGACAGGGCAAATATTGCGGAACAGCTGCCTCACAGTCAACAGCAGCATCCTCGCTTGGTGGGTCACTGGTCTCCCAGAAGGCCCAGTATGAGGAAGTGACTCTATATTTGCTGGAAGGGAACTGGAAAGCAGTTGTCAATGGGGATTTCTTTCAACCTAGATTCCATTTGTTCAACAATCAAGCGCTCTGTCCCGTGAAAAGGAAGTTGGTATTATTATCATTATCAGATGAGACACTTGTGATGCTCATGTTCGAGTCAAATCTATATTAGATCAGATAAAAATACAGATGCACTGTGGGTGTTTAACAACGATGAAAATATAAGTTTCTCATAATTCAGTCAGTGACAGGTTTTACACAGAATTTTAGAAACAGTGCAAACAAACAGCACAAGCTGTGAGGACAAAATGTTCATTGCCAAAAATGATCATATCATTTCCTCTCCTTTGCCTGGGAGTGTGCAAATACGAATGATGGCTCATTATGTTGGTGGGGAGAGAGGGAACTGCTGTGTGCTTTTATCCTCCACAATAAAAGAGACTCACATTAAAAGAACATAACGCTATTATATTACACACTGTACGGCAGAACAGATGCAGTTGTTCAAACCAGGAAACTGAGGCACCTGCAACGTGAAAATAGTCTTCTTTGGAAATCAGGACTGAGAGTTTCCATTTCATTCCCACGAACCTGTAAAGTAAACAGAGGTGACAGAGGGGGAGGCAGGTGGAAAGAGAGAGGTAGAGAAATAGAAAGAAAAAAACAGATAGAGATGAGTTAGAAAGAACAGGAATAGAGAAGTGGGCTTTTTCATGTTTTTATACCCACGACTAGACTCCACAACAATAGAGTGTCCACTTAAAGATAGTAAAACAAAGAGGATGTGACTCATGCCACAAGTATGAAAACAGCAATGGCTTCTCTCTCTCTCTGTCTCTCTCTCTCTCTCTCTCTCTCTCTCACACACACACACACACACACACACACACACACACACACACACACACACACACACACA
>OMNW01009729.1:5000-20938 GCA_900303245.1 Selene dorsalis | reverse complement strand
GCAATGATCATAGTTTGAGGTGATGGGAGCTTTATCTGTTGTCATCACCCACTAACCATCATCCCTTCTTTTAAAAGACAAGTCGGTTCTGCAACAGTAAAACTGTAAAACACAGTAAGTTTTTGTATAGTGGTTACTGGGTTTTGTTTGTTGTGATGCAGATCCTAACATGGAAACCAGCAAAAAAAACATCTACCTGTGGAAACACGAGGAAATTCCCACCAAGATATTAGATTTTTGAAATATTGCAAATGAATCAGTAGAAGTTGAAGTGTGAGTTGGTTGAGATGAGTGTTACCTTCCTCCCATTCACACATGGAACAGACATTCCAGATTTTCAACAGCACTGAACACAAATTACAGGCTCAGACACATCTGCATGTAGTTGAGTTACAAACCCCTGAGTCCAAGATCAAGTCAACAAATAAGAGTCTAAGTCATGTCTGAGTCAGGCTCCGAGTCATCAAGAATAAGTCTGAGGTCTAAGATGAGCTCTACTTGAGCACATTCAAAGAGGTGACATAGGTAACACAAATGACACCAACATGACCACTTCTTTATTTACTGTATGTGGCACAGTTGTCCTCTAAAACTTCTAAGTCTGAATGCAGTTAATGCTCGAGTCCAAGTCCCAGTTAATTCAAGGTTGGTCTGGTGTACAATCTTTTGAATAATACCCAAATCTACAATTTCTCTTAAAGTTAGACATCATTTTGGAGGTTTGACCACTGTGAGTGACAGGTTGCCACAAACCAGCACACACTAAAGTCTTGGCTCCATACGCCACTCCTCTTTTTGTATCAGCCAGGAGTCAGGCGCTGCCAGGATAGCAACAGCAGAGCAGCACACTCTTCAAAAACATTTGGGACAGCACAGAGGCTACGTCCAGCTTTATTTACTCACAAGTCCTGAATAGACGACTTGAGCGATACAACCCTGTCTGCATGTATCAACACTGATGTTGACATGGTTTTAAGAAGGACCAATCAGCTTCTCATTACACCAACAAACAAAAACAGTAATTAATGAGTTGGGAATAGTAGGGCCAGTGGACAATACAATGCCAATGTAAGGCTTGGACATTGTGCCTTTTCTAATGGAGAACAATGAACATGAATAAACTGCAGTGGTTTTGAACACTGCATGCCTCTGATAGGAACAACTCATCTGCTCAGGTGTGACTCACACATTAGCTGGAGCTCAACTTTTCCACACCACAAGTCATTCATCCAGTCATCAAGCTGGCCATGTGGACATGTGGGCTGATCGGTCAGAGGGTCAACAACTTATCTTTCAATTTAGTCAGATTATCAACCCATTAGTCAGTGTTTCATTTAATTTCTGTCAGACAGCAAGTCAGTGTCGGTAAAACCCTAGAGACACGGTGTCTCTCCCTGCAAGAGGATTTCTGCATGGACCATCTGACGATATTGGGGCTACTGGAAACCTGTCAGCTAATTCACAATCACACACACACAGCTGTTTGTTTTGGACAGATGAGGATATGAAGCTGTTTTCCACGTCCTCTCAGCCTGTGATTCAGATAGAGGGCTGGAGAAGAGAAGGGTGAGGTATTGTCTCGTGGTTAGAGGATGAACTCATTCCCCCACATGAAAACACTTGCAGACAGAAAGACAGAGGGAGAGGAGGGGAAATAGAGGAGACATGGATGTAGGTCAGGATGATGTGACACACAGGGCCAGACGTGGTTTTTCAGACAGACTTTAAAAAAAAAAAAAACACCAGCAGAGATGGAAACGATGTGTTGCTACTTGGTCTCTAAACCACAAAAATCCTGCCGACAAAGCCTTGCAGCAAACAGGCTGTCAGTGACTCTGCCTGAGAAATATGTAGGGGCAGGACTGGCTGTAAACAGCTGTGCCACTTGTTATTCTCCATTTGGTATAGACACTCTCTCAGTCGCTGCTCATTTTTTCATATATTGTAAAAAGAAAAGTGAAAGCTCCTCACACTTTGGAAGTTTTTTCATTTTTCTTTTGGATGAACCAGAACTGCCATCTGAGATGAGCAGAGCTTGTTCTTGAAACACTTCTAATCTTCAGTGTGTTCACAGATATGAAAGGACAGAAAATTACAGAGGACGATGAACATTCAGTGTTGAACATTTCAGAACAGGGCGCAGTGGAGGAGGTTTTACAGCTGTGGTTTCAGAACTGATTTTACTGCCATTTATCACAAGATAAAACTGTTTAAGCAGCTGTGCAGCTTTCTCTGCTCCCCTTGCTTTTTCTTTTTGTCCATTCAGGCCTGTAGAGTAAGAGAGGGATTGCAGTGGAGGCTGTCCAGGACCACATGGCGTGTTTGTTGACCTTCCCTGAGATGAAAAAAGCCTAGACAGCAAGTCCAAATTGTTTGTGATTATGTTTTAATTTGAAGGGACGTTTGGGTTTGTGTTAGCACTGTCTGCACGAGAGCAGTTTCTCACGACTCTGCGAGGGTAAAAGCAGCGGCCACATGGCAAACCTGAAGGTGCACAAAGGATTTAACCCTGAAACACATAGATTTCATTGACTCAGTGCAAGATGCTGCAGAAATCTTTTGTTTACATTTAACAAGAACAAGTTGTTATTCTCAAAATATTACAGAGGGCCAGAGATGGAGAACGGGCAGATAATAAAACTCACAGTCCAGCAGTAATGTCTTTTTTTTTGTTTTTTTTTAACCCTGCAATATTCAACTGTCAATCCCACATTTAACTAGAGCAAGTGTCCAGATGGAGAGTATAACCTCCACCTGCAGAAAGAAGAGCATGATCCATGCTGAGAGAGAATGACAGACACAGACAGTCGCAGCTCCTGGTACAAAATTAGATCTCCATCTTGGCACCAATAGTTGCCAAAAGCCTGCAGACTCACTCCCTCTATAGGTTTTGCCCATTTATTTATTTTTGTGTGTGTGTGTACTGTGCTTCATATTTTTAGGTATTGTGAGCTTTGATTCATAATATTTTATGTGTGATGTGATTTATATTGTGCAGAAGCTTGTATCACAGTTGTCAGCGGAAATGCAAGAAAAGCTTTTGCTAATTCCACTATACCTGGAGAACTGTTTCCTTGTTTTGTTCTTTTTACCCTTGCGCATGTGTGTTTTTACTGCAATGAACAAATAAAGAAAAGACAAAAAGAAGGAAACAATTGTAACAACACAATGGAAGATGTTCATTATTCTAAAATAAAACAATTGAGAGTTAACTCCCGCATCCCACACCCAGTGTTTGCTCACTGCCCACTCCACACAGCCTCCCCCTAATTCCTACTGTGTGTGAGGAGCCACTTAATTGTGTGTAAATATCTCTCATCTGACAACTGTTGTCCTATCGACGGTCAAAGAACCAAAAGAGTTGTTTTTCTTTTACTGTTTATCTTATATGACATGAAGCACTAAGTGATTCGTGAAGCAATAAAAACAATACTCCCCAACTCGCCACCAACCATCCACACACTGAGCAATAAATGAAGTTATAAATAAGAAAGACAACAACAGCTGAGAAGACGCCATCCTGCATCCCATGAATTTGCATTGATAAGAAAACAAAGACAGAATAAAGGAAACAATAAAATACTAAAGCAGAAACATGTCAAAGTGAAAAAAGCCAGAAATAATAATAAAAGTATGTTATTAAAGCAAAATCACAGATGAAATACTAAAATTATATCTGAGTATAGATGGTGCCATCAGCGCGTTAGCTCAGCTTAGTGTAAAAATATGAATGGGAGAAACAACCTGACTAACAAAATTTGCCTACCAGACAGGAATATGTGGTTTTACAACAGGCTAGGTGCCAGGGTATTTCTCGTCCAGGCATAGGTGACTTCCCGGAGTGTCAGCTGTTAATTTGCCAACGTCATAACAAGCAACAACAACATTGATTACGGGATGCAGCCATGAGGCATGCAGGCAAATTTCATCTTTCGACTAGTCATTTTGTTTGGACAATTTGGAAATACAAAAAAACGAACTATGTTATTAGCAGTAGCAAGTTCTGTGTAGCCAACTGTTGCAGAGCATGGAGTGAATGAGCCAAGAAATAATTTTCTGAGCAGGTATTTTATCAGTTTTCACATCTGACCTAGAGATAAAGGCAATTATTTCCTTTTCTTTTTTTTTTAATATAAATTTAATTTCATGAACCATATAATGGTTGTTTTGTTCAGGAATGAATATCTTTAACTTAAACTTTCAACATTTTCTCCTGTAAAGGCAGTGACATCGCCCAGCTGTTGATGATCCCATTCATTCTCTACCCAGGAAATATTGAGACTGATAACTAAGGCATGAGGAAACAACAGCTCTAGAAAAACAGCATTCCTCTAAATTCTCGGTCGTGCTCCTGAGGTACAACATTGACGAGTTACGAGGAAATGCCGTCCATCCGTTCATGTCATGCTGATCTGAGTGTTATATGAGTTCAATCACTGCAATCTCAGGAACTCTTGAAACAGTTTTTATCAACATGTCACCTCTCCGACATGTTGCAGCAAAACTCTAGACCTGTGTTATGGCTCCATGAAGACAGCATGAAGGTCCAGTTTCCTCCAGTCATAACTCTGAACCTTCTGCGGTTGTATAGACGTGTGCTGAGGAGGCAGAGGGTGATTAACAGGCAGGTCAGGGTCTGAGGACTGAGGACGGTTCTGTTGCCCTCCAGGGGAGTTTTAATTGCACTGACTGGTCAATGCTGCAGGAGGACTCCTGTGATATTGATGAACTTACTGACGTTGTGTGTGTGTGTGTGTCTCCATGACTCCTATCAAAGTTTTTTTCAGAACAATGCATCATGGATTTCCAAAGACATTAAAGGTCTGATGTTAAAGGGAAAATGCTTTTAATGTTTGGGCGTCAATACAGAGAGAAGAGGGAAAATAGACGTGAGGGCTGAAATAAAGAAGGCTTAACTAAAGTACTGTATAAAACAGTGGCAGAGCTCAACTCAAAGAGGGCCTGGGATGAAATGAAAACCTTGATACCATCTCCATAAAAGACAACAGGAGAGTCACTGTGGATGGTTTTATTTTAGATAAACATCTGCCTGTTAAATATAAAGGCATTATGTGTAAGAACTAGCAGCAATTTACATATATTTATTGCATTTTTTTATTGCCAACTTGTGAACAGATTGTGATATAATTAAAGAAATGAGGCTGCCCCTGTCTGTCTCTGCTGCCTGTATACTTGTTTCTTTGTGAAGGACTCAAGCCTCTAGCTTTTCACAATGAATGACAGAATGTAATTGAGAATGATTTACACTCTTTGTATTAACGCTTGAAAGAAGATCACAGCCAAGAGTCAGGTACTGCCATGATGGTGATGGTCCAGCAGCCCACTCCAAGATTCAAAACCACTTTTCAGAAGCCTGTGGGTAATGACAGCACATCCATCTTATTCCATGGTGTTTAAAAAAAAAGTAGTAAAAGTAGTAGTGTTACTTATATTAGTATAGTCGAGTAGTAGTCTTCATCTTTATGGTAATGTTTTACACATGTTTTAAATCAAGTGTTGATCTATTTCTGGAGCATTTTTTACTGAATTTCCTGAAATCCAATTGCAACCAATTAATTTAATGCTTTTTCACCAAAATGAAAAAAGCAGTCACCTGTGGGATGTACAGTCCTGTAAAAAAAACCATCCAGTCATCTTGAATGCTACGTTCAAGTCAATTGGACTGTGATGTGTCAATCAAACTGCCAACTCCGCGTGTGTACTCAGAGACTCCAACGAGTTACGCTACAGAAAAGACAGAAAATGTCAAAAAATAAATTGTCAAATATGAACTGCTGTGTTAACATTTTATTGATTAAAAATAGTTCAGGTTCGTTCACAATGAGCTACTTATCGCAGGTCGACTGACACAATTTTCTTCTCATACATTCCCGTAGTGTCTCAGTGCATTAAACCTGTTGAAGCTCACGTCCATGGATTTAAGACCAGCAGCCACCACTGCAATGACTGAAAAAACTACACCTGTCTGAGAAACAGGTAGCTCACCTCAGTGTTTGATTTTCAAGAAAACACTGCATTACTCAAGTACAACCCACCGTGCCCTCCCCACAGGGCCTGCACCTAGCTGTAAAATACACGGGTAATAAAACTGTTATTAATGAGCTTCGATCACTACAAATGAGACAAAATGAGTCCCAGTGATGAATGAATGAAACATGGATTAAGTTCATCTGTATGTAACATGGATTAGTGTGGCAAGTTTGAATACTATTTATACTCTGGCACTGACAGCAGAGGCAGGACCAAGAGAGGAAACCTCTGCCCCTCATTAGCCTGTTAGTGATAGTCTATGTTAATCCCAGGTAATCCTGTCTCCGTCCGGCCCTGACCTTCATTCTACCAGAGAAACAGAGACATATTCATGCATTTGTTTCAGGGCTTGCCCAGTTTCACTGACAATAACATACCAAAATGAAACAAAAAATAAAAGTATTTATGACCTATTCCTATTATGACTTTATATATATAAATGCACAGATATGCATGTGTAGTACTTTTGGCTGCTAATACCCACATGTAAACACAAGCATCCTAATCATTACTGCAGCGGAGGGGATTTGAATACTGTTACATCATGAACGAGACACAATAGTGACATGGCGACCTTTACATAATCCGATAACAATGTGAAATCCTTTGTGATCATATTACCATTAATGTTGGAGCCAGATGGCCGTGGATGAGGTGAAGACAGTAAAGCTGCAGACCGCCGTGCGCCTGTGTGCGACACACTCCACCACTTGTGGTAGCGGGTCATCTTTCAGGCGCGTCGTTGTCGTTGTTGTTGCTGTTTGGGTGGTCAGATTAGTCAATGCTGCTTTCCAGGAAGTTGCACCACACGAGCAGAGCATCCTGTAAATGTTCACGGGCCAACGGAGACCATTTTGGCCTCAGACTTTCAGACCACCACCGTGCACATATTTGTGCACACACACACACACAGACATGTGGGTTACAGAGCTCTTGGGGAAACAGATGAAGATGGCAGACGTCAGTGGGATAAGTGTTGTGTTTAGATCCTCCATATTCATGATATGAATCACTTTAACAGGAACTGATGGTGAAATGATTGTGTACTTTACCACAGATATTTCCAGATGCAGTTTTTAAACTTTGAATGCAGGTTCAGCTCAGACCAGGATGGAAAGAGATGAAAACATAAAAATGCACATTTCAACTGGCTTTTATCACATCCCTGACAGCCCCCTTAATGTTTCTCTCAGTGGACTCCACTCACACTCACTAACTCAGATGGTAAATGCACAGTTAGGAATGATTAAAAAAAATAAAAATAAAAAATCTTAATCTGTCTTTCTTGTTTTTTGGCATTGCATGTTTAAATTTATCATTTCAGTATGAATTACCTGCTTTTATCTCGCTGTTTAAAAGCAATAAAAACAAAATCTGGTGTGAATCAGATGTGACTGCTTCCCTCTAAGGAAACATCCATCCAGCTTTCTTGCTTTCCTGCTCTCTCTGGATCTGAAGAGGCGGCAGACTTTGATGAGTATTTCAGGGTGTGGTTTGTGTCACTTGCAAGTTACCCCGCGAGTTAACACTGTCACCGAGGCCTGAGAGGTCTCACAATCCATCTCCCAACACGCAGTCTCGCTGTATGCATGCATTCCTTATGAAAACATGGAGTATGGTGTATGGGATAATCAGCCTGCTTATTTACTATGCACAGGTAATGAGACACCCTGGCAGGGAATATGAAGGCACCAGTAAATTTACATTTTTAACAGCTGTGGTTGGACTCATCATACATACATGTGGAATGATACATTCATGCACACATACAGCCAAAACAATAATACAGAAGATGCATAATGTGAAGTCACAGTGTGCTCCACACTCAATGCATTGGTTACACCTCCCCCATCATGGACATATAGCCTACATGAGGTTTGCCTACCAGAGACATAAAGGATGTTCAACATGCATTTTCAACATCAAAAGCTGGGCCCCTCCATCATAATTGGTTTCCTTTTATGAGTGGAGTGCATTGTGAATAATGAAATCCCAGTGGTAACAGCACGGATGTGTATATGTGTGTGTGTGTGTGTCATACACATGCATGGTCTCCATACTCTACCAGTATATAACAGCCTCATATCGGCACAGGCCAAGTCCACAGCAAGGTGCATGTGTGCACGCATGCATTTACAAACCCATTCGGCAACTTCACACTCATTAAGATGCTCTGCTGTTACTACAATACCCTCACACAACTCATTACAGAGGAAAATAAATTGGAACAGCTTCTGTCAGTACACTTTTTAAAACATGTACAAAAAATCTACATATTTTCTTTCCATTACTGTGGAGAGTATGGTTTGTAAATTGATGAGAAATAAAATAGATTTTAATGACACATTCAACACAGTTAAGCCTGCAGCAAGAAAGAATTGTTAAAAAAAATGTAAGATTTTTGGGGAAATTCTTTGCACTTACTCAAGTATTTAACATTGTCAGACTCATTGATCTGATCCAATTTCTGATTCATACACCTACCACTAGATTTAGAAATAGTCACAGTGACACCATTATAATGTAGCACAACATCATATGTTTTAGTGTGCCTTGAAATCAGACAAGGGATAAAAACATTCAACTAATCCACTAGTTAAATTTCAGACATCATCTGCTGAAATACACAGGAAAACATGTAAAAATAAGGAGCTTTCGTGTAAATCAGTATTAACACCGTTATGTTTGTGATTGTAACAAACAGCATACTTGTGATTTTCTGACAACCGCCCATGAAGAACAGTGGACACAAGATTGTAAATCGTAATTCTAAAATCCTTTTACTGTTGCTTCTCTAACAGCAAAATGAAACTTCTGGTCCTCAACCCACTGGCTGTGATTGTGTGTCTTAGAGTCATGTTGTATATGGGCCAGAGTTGGGACACTGAACCACGTTTATGCTGGGCCACAAGAAGCATGGGAAACAATGTAGACCAGATTGCTTTTGCTACGTGGATTCATATATAGTCATTCTATATCAAATACGGCAGTAAATGGGAAATTTTCCAATAGTTGCAGCATCATTATAGTTTATGTTCTCACACAAAATGTGAGGAGAATATAAAATTAGATTTTGAAGAGTTGGGCTAGAGGTTAGAGTTAGGTTTTGGGTTAGGGATTATCTTCCCTCTCGCAATCATATGAGATTTTGGCCAGATTTGGGATGTGGACCTGGGTACATGAAAACAAGCATGGGAACCAGTATAGTCCAGATTTAATTTGCTACAGACAGTCAGTATATATAAAAAAGATGTTATCTTTTTTGAAAAAAATCTATCATCCAACAGCTGCAGTGGCACTATAGTTTATGCAGCTGAATGTGAGCAGAATCCATAATTAGTTTTCCACCTAAACAGTGTTTTACATCAGTGAGTGAACGTTTGTGAAGCGCAGACTAAAAGCTTTGAACCTCTGCATCCTTGTTAGAAAATCAATGCCAGCAACCATGTTAGATATCTAACCTTTGAACTCTCATCATGATGCTCTCTCCCTTGCCTCGTACACACACACAGGCTCACACACACACAGGCGCACACACACACACACATAGTAAATTAAAGACATTAAATTAATGTCAGCCCATGTAGCCTGCCCTGGGAATATTGTGCTGATGTACTTTACCTCACCATAATATCAGGGAGCATGTCAGGTCCAGGGCTTAAGATACTGAGAATAATCCTCCTTTAACCTCTTCATAGAAATGACAGAGGTAGACAATAGAGTGATGGTTGCCGGGAGGAGAAGAAGGGAGAAGGGGGGGGGGGGTTGAACCCGAGGCTGAGGACACTGCAGCAATTCCACTCTTGAATATTTCCTTACAAGAATTTGCATATAGAAAAAACAATGTCTTTCCACAAATACAAAAAGGATAGAGGTAAACTGTCCCTTAATGTAATAGCTCAGCCCGACTTACAAGATACCTGTGATGTGATGTCTGTAAACTGCGCACAGCAGTTTGCATGTTTGTATGCTTACGTACAGATAGACATGGTGTAAAGGTGAAGATATTTCAACTTCATCAACTTTGGTTTTGACCATTCTTTATGGAAGAATAATACTAACATATGAACATCCTACAAAGCTGCGCTACAAATTAATTACACAGGAATCTAGAGCACGACAAATACTGACACTAGACAACATGCCCTAACCTATTTCATCATGACTTTGTGGTTAAACCTTGGAAAATTGCTGTTTTTAGATTTAAAACTGTGTCATCATGGTTGCTGTAAAAAAAAAGTGCTTAAAAATATGTGGGATTAAATTTTCACCTTGGATTAAAGTAAAACTGTCCAGGGCACAACATCGGTGCCGGTACTCAAAGCCACCAGTGTACCTAAAACGTGTCGTGACTATCCATTAAATTCAAGGTTGGTTTATACATGGGACAGACAAAGGTTTAGACTCTGACAAGCTAAAATTGTCACACTTAACTGAAGCTAATACTGTAAAAGCTGAACTCTGAGAGATGGCAAACATACCAACATACATCAGCCGCACTGAAAAGCACAGACTGTGTATCAAGATAGAGGATGGGTGGGTGGGTGAATGGATGGTTGGTAGATAGATAGATAGATAGATAGATAGATAGATAGATAGATAGGTCACAGGATTCAAGCATACAATAAAATATAATCCTAGTATATAAAATAAGAGACACTTTAAAAAAAAACATGGCACCATCAGTTCTGTTCTGGCTCTTATTCTGCCTCTACTTTCTGCTTCAGTGGTGATATTGTCTGATAACGCCCGGGATTTGATTTGTTTGTGCCTATTGCAGTGTTTCTTTAATCAGATCTGTGCAGATGGCATGTTGGGTCACTTGGTTACATATGCACATAAACTACACATGCACATACAAACAGCAGGAAATCTTGGTTGACCTGAGGACAACATATCCCTGGGGCAAATCCTCCCATATTCGATGAATCTAACATAAATAATGAATGCGATGAAGGAGGTTGAGGATAAATGATCCAGACTTAATATACTGTGTACAGTATACTGTATGTATTTACAGACGTGACACATGCACATACCATGACACATGCAGTGCGCTCTGAAAGGATGCAAACATTGCTGTGTCTCTAATCTTAGCAGGAATTAGGAAGCATAAAAGTCATGTGTCACCATTATACAGCTTTTACATTTTAGTTCCTTTGGAGCTGTTCTTACACAACATAGTGCAGAACGTTAAAGTGGTGCAGCTCAGTTCATTTGGTGCAGACCAAGGTTCTGGTCTGTTTCGAGGTTACACTTAACCCATGACAAATGAAGCAAGAGGAGTTATGTACAGACTGAAGGAAACCATTGACTCATTAATGTGAATACAGCTTATATTTTCTAGAGTCATACTAAGTTCATGAGCATTACTAGTCCAGGCTAGATTCTAAACCTCAATATATGGACCATGTAGACACAGATGTCTGTCACTGGGACATTACTATGGGATAGTTGCTGTGTGGCTGCAACACTTCACTCATTTTTTCATGCCTCTGTGCTGGCAACAGCCTGGAATGGACTTGTTATGTTTGTGTGTTTTCCTTGTGAATGTGACATCTGAGTGAGGCCTTCAGGGAACTTCCTCCAATGGCACAAACGTTCAGTTGGATTGAAGGAGGATGGCTGTAATTTATGAATGCATACACTACTGATGAACCAATTTAACCCATTTGTCCATCAAGCTAAGGTCAAAGGTCGACTTCACTGCGACACATTGACTGCTGTAATTCAGGAAGGGGTGTCCATATTTCCTGTTACTTTAAGGCAGTTTTAGTGTATTAATTTTATTTATTGCCATTACATTTGTCATAGAGATTCATGGTGCCTTGGGGATTAATTCTAATGACTTTGATGAACCTGTTTTGTTTTCTCTTTTGCACCCAGGAAGTCAATGTCTTTACTTATTTTGTGGAATAGAGGCTACATCTCTCGTCACAGCCCGTCACCCAGCCAGCTCTGGTTTCTTGGCGGCTTGGGAACAGCATGGAAGCAGAACAGTGCTTCCAATTTGCTGTGCCTCCTCTCCATTAAGGCAAATAAACTACATTCATTACAAGCACCATTATTACTGGTGGAGGCAGAGGAATAACTCAACATAAGACACATTCCCTGCTTTCACAAGCAGAGAAAGCAGGGTGGGGGGAGGGAGAGAAACATCATCGACAAAGAAGCTGGTAGATCTGAATTGCATTTAACAACACAATACAGAACATACAGATTTTTCTGTATGAAGATTTTGAAGATTTTTTCTGATTTTTCACCTTTTTCATCCTCTCTCCTGTAGAAAATGGTGCATGCACTGATGTCACACTCCAGATCAAGGAATACATGTATTTTTTTGGTTCCAGCTGGGAGCCAACTAGTTTTTGGTTAAAATGCAAATTTGTTTGAACAGAACCAAATAGACCTGAAGTAAGGTCTAGACGTGGTGTTGATAAATCCCTTTGCCAGAGAGAGAGAGAGATCTCTGGGCAACAAATTGAATCGAAAGCAACTGGACTTGTATTTGTCTAGGAAGACGTTTCACCTCTTATCCAAGGGGCTTCATCTGTTCACATCACATTGGTCTGACTAGTCCTCACTGGTCTGACTGATGAGAGAGAGAGATGTGTGGTGGCTATTTAATCTTTTTAATCAAAATTATGGGATGGAGTTAGTCTTGATATTTGAATGGCTACATTTAGCTGAAGTGAATGAATAGGATGAATGAATATAGGGAATGAATGGGAGATTTTGTGAATAAACTGAAAGTCAAATGATCTTTTGAGTTCAGAATCAAGGACAGCCTCCACGCATTGCTTCAGACTATGAATGCACAAGATGATTTTTTTTTAACTAAGAATATGTGCAGAATGTTTGTGCTCGACCTCTTGTGTTTGAAAGAAAGAGTGAGAGAGAGACAGTGCTACAGTCTCAAGGTCTGATGGTGTATAGAATGAAGCAATTCATACCAGTGTTTCTGAAAGAATAAAGTCAGACTTTGTACAGTTACAGCAGAAAAAGTGGTTTAGAAAAACTTGACAGTTTCAGATTGGAAATAGCTTTTTGAGAAACCTATTCAAAGAAAACCTTTTTAAAAAAAAGTCACATTGTAACTTTGTTCTGAGAATCAAGGATCAAGGGGTGTTACGTAATTTAATTACAACATTTACATAATTGTAATCTGTTACATTACTAGGGGAAAATGTGTAATTAAATTACAGTTGCTTCTGGAAATTTCCATAATTACAATTTTAGTTACATTTGAAAAAATGCTGCAAAAGCTTGGATTTATCAAATAGCTTTTTTCATGTCAACATCCTCCTTCCAAAGCTGCAAGTTGGATTCTGACGCTTCTGATTGGCTCTCTCTGGTCATGTGCCATTCTGCTGCTTGACTTGCTAGCAGAACGATCTGCATTCCTGTGTTGGAAGTTCTTTGCATCTTTGGTGAAGATGCTGTCGACATCTAAACTGTCAATGTCGAATCGCCTAGTACGTGTAGCTGTGATTGCACAGTAAAAGAGATACTGAAGTTCAGTCTTGTGGAGTCTTTTATTATATTGTGTTTATGGTGTCCTAAGTACTGCTGAAAGGTTTGTATTCTTATTTCCCAGATATATTCTTCCTGGATACATGAAGGTTTAAATAATAGATCCATGAATGTGAAGTTTATAGTACTCAGAGGCAGGAATTTGCTGGACCAATAACAATTCTCACCATCCATCCATCCATCCATCCATCCATCCATGTTGTTTGGGCTATCTTACCAACTTTTATACACAGTGCCAGGAAATATATAATTAACTATATGCAATAGTCTCCAAAAGAATAAATAATATAACAACAAGTCAGTGCAAGTTAGACTACCTGTGCCAGCGCAGTTGGCCGTTAGCTCTGGCTGACCTGGCTGCATCCCTCTCCTGGCTCACCCTCTCCACAGGCCAGCAAGTGGCTGCAAAATGATCATATCCACGCCCAGCACTTGCAGTGTTGCCTCTCAGCAAGAATGTTCTGAGTTAGATTCCTGGGCTTGAGGCCTTTCTGGGTGGAGTTTGCATGCTCTCCCTGTGCATCAGTGGGTTATTTCCAGGTTCTCTGGCTCCTCCTATAGTCCAAAGTACTATAGGTTGATTGGCGACTCTACATTTCCCACAAGTGTGAATGTGAGTGTGTGATGTTGTTCATCTCTATATGTCGACCCTGTGATGGACTAGCCCTCCATGACCCTGAGTCTATACCCTAAGCGGTATAGACAATGCATGGATGGGTGGGTGGATGTATAGATCGTATAGATCATCCTGCTTGCCTTTTCGGCCTTTCTTGTATTGTGTTGACTGTGCCACAGAGTCTTGACATCTCCAATTGCTGACAGAGAGAGTGCGAGATGCAGCTGAGTGGGACAAACTCTCTCTAAGTCAGTCAGTCTTTAGTAGGGTCAAGGGTTTCTGCTCACTCACTCATCTTATGCATCTCAGCTTCCTGCAAAGTGGTTCAAAGCCAAACAGCCTGCAGAATTGACTTGACTTGTTTCATGTTTTCCGTGGAGACCGAATCAAAGTGCTGCTACTTAAATGTGGGGAAAATTCATCCTCTAATCCTTGTGCACAAATTTGACCTGAAACCATCTGCAGTCCTCAGAGATCAAAGGTTGATCCTGCATCTATGAATTATACATCATCAGACATGTGGCGTGTCAGGGGTTATTTATGTATGTAAGCAATGGAGATCTGCTTGGGTAGCACGGGCATCCCCAACAGAGAAAGCAAAGCTCTGCAGCATTTACACTTCAATATGTATACACTCAAGTGCCAGTCTGTCAGGGGAACTAATGTCACTTGAAGACAGACAACATACACAAGAGCTCCTTATACATTGGTTGCATTAAAGTTATTTGTAAATATCTAAAGTATATATGATGACTAAAGATCACATAAGCAGGATGAAGATTGAAATCATTTTGCCACCAGGATGAAACTGAACATCAACATCTAAACGCTCAAAACAATTTCAGTTATTAAAATCATTAAGAAACAATTGTAGCATAAGTTGAAACTCATCCATAATTGGAAAATCCTCTTCCCTCTAGTCATTACTGCTCTTTAGAAACTCACTCTGAGACCACCAGGGCTCCTGACTACATGAACACTACACAAGAACGAGAAAGATGATAAGGAACAGGCTGGGGAAAAAAAGAAGACGCCACCTGCTTGGAGGAAAGAAATCCCTCTGACATCTATGCAAATCCATTAACACACAGCAAGGTTAATTGCCTTGAGCTACACACATATGAGCATCACCTGCAGAGGAGGAGAGAGAAAAAACACTGGCACTTGATCTTTTCTCCATACCTGCCTCACCATAAAGGGATTCCCTCTGGAGTGCAACATGTCAGTAAAAAAAAGTATTGAACACGCAGCGTTTTTACCTGGGGCCAATCTCAAAGATTACAGAGCAGGGCTTTCTGCACATAATGAACGTACATTTGATTTAATTACATTTGTTCATTGTGAATAGTGAACAGTAAATTCACTTTGGTCCTTGCCAAATAACTATAGAGTTAACAGATAGCAGGGAAGAATCTTTAAGCCCATGTGGGCACTTTGTGTCTGGGGCTGCAAGTTTTAATCACCGTTGAATCACTGATGTTAATTTTCCTTTGCCATGTAGATCACATCTGCACTTAGCTATTACATCTAGATGAAGAAAAAAAAACCCTCAGCATGTTAAACCTTTGTTCTGTTCCCTTTCTTTCTTTCTTTCTTTCTTTCTTTCTTTCTTTCTTTCTTTCTTTCTTTCTTTCTTTCTTTCTTTCTTTCTTTCTTTCTTTCTTTCTTTCTTTCTTTCTTTCATAAATCAAACTGTTTTAACACGGCCATCATTTTTCATCCTCCTGCTTTCAGACAA
>OMNW01009728.1:0-21455 GCA_900303245.1 Selene dorsalis | reverse complement strand
TCTCTCTCTGTCTGTCTCTCTCTGTCTGTCTCTCTCTCTCTGTCTGTCTCTCTCTCTCTCTCTGTCTCTGTCTGTCTCTCTCTCTGTCTGTCTGTCTCTCTCTCTCTCTCTCTGTCTCTCTCTCTCTCTCTCTCTCTCTCTCTCTCTCTCTCTCTCTCTCTCTCTCTCTCTCTCTCTCTCTCTCTCTCTCTCTCTCTCTCTCTGGCACCAGCCAGTCTCAGCAGGCCGATGTGTATCGATGGGTCCGGCATGCAGGAGCCACCCGAAGGAGAAGAAGGCTGTGCCCCTGTTCCCAGAATTCTTTGTGGTTGGCCTCCATTGTTCACCACCACTTGTATACAGTATTGTCAGACTGATTGTGAGTCTCGCTCCACGGACGGGCCAGAGAGTGAGCAGAGCAGAGAGGGGAGACGCAGGGAGAGAGAATGAGGAGGAGGAAGGGAGCAGTAAGCATTGTGTCCCTCTCTCGCCATTCTCCTGCCTTCCCATCTGTTTCCCTCTCTTCCTTCCTGTTTTTGTGGGATAGTGAACAGATTAGTAATAGCACCGGCACAGCTCCTAATAGGGGAAGTCATGGTCGGTAAATACGATGGATCGGTTTGAGATATCATCTGGCTGAGTGGCGCAATAGTTTTGAACTCTGACACCTTGCTGCTCGCTGGCTGACTTTGATCACTTCGGTGCAATGTGTGTGTATGTGTCTGCAACTCAGGGTATACTATATGGTTGTAACTTTTATTCTGGTGTAAGTAGATCTCCTAAAATAAAGATTATTATCTTCAAATTGTTTTTGTTTCCTCAGTTGTTCAGTAAGATAGCCATTGTAAGATTGGGCCTACTCATATATGTGAACAAAATTAGACAAATAATGATTTAATAATTTAATATCAAAATACTGTGTCATTTCACTGATGGCACAGTTCAGGTTCACTGACACTAACCAGTTTCCTGATTGAATGTGAAGTGTAACAAAAAGAATAAAACTGAACAGAGTGAGGCCTCCTCACATTTGGAGAGCTAAATGATGATCAGTTAATAGTTACTTTTTTCTGTCTTTTGATAAATCTTTTTGGTGTTATGTTGTATTTTGTGAGAATCACGTGATGGAAGCAACTCCCCTCTGATGGAATCTGAACAAAAACTGTGAATTAAAATCACCATAAAGCCAGTATTTAATGACTTATATGTATGTTTGTGTTAATGTGTCCGTCTCTGTACGTCTTATAATATCTGAGAGATCTCAGCTTAATATCCACACAGGGATCATGATCTAATCTGATATACGTACAGTAGATATTCTTGAAAGTTCAGTGTTTCATTCCTTCATGCGTCTAAATTAGGGGTGTGTGTGTGTGTTCTGCTCGTCGGGAGCTGAGACAGTGCTGCGCACCAGCCTCCTGGCTGAGTTTGAAGCTAAGTGGATTAGCATATCTCCCATGTCAGCTCCATTCACTGTGACAGCCTGATGACATGGGACTGTGTGACGGCCGCGACCCACCTGACGTCCGTGCTCAGGCCTCCCAGCAGGTGGTCTGACTCTGGGAGGGAGAGGGAAAGAGAGAGGGGGAGAGTGAGTCAGATACGGGCTTATGGGAGGAAAAGTCAGCACCTGTTAGTTGAGGTAAATGGCAAACTTGCCTTTTTATCTTTTTACCCTAATTGTGCAAGAAGGGTGTTTTACTTTTGGTTAATATTAGAAAGGTTTTATTTTTGCTACTTCTGTCTGGTTAGTAAAGACCTATTAAGATGACTGAAATCCTTAAATGTGTATTTTCTGTACTCATACAGTATTATCTGAAGTGATCAGATACTTCATATTTTATCGTTCATATATTATCATTAAAAAGTGTGTGGCATACGCTCACCAACGATGGCTACAAAAAATACATCTAGTCTTTATTTTACAGAACATCCAAATTAAACCTGTGTTTATAAATGTTTTCTTTTTGTGAACATTAGCTGGATTACTTCTTTACTCATTTTGACTTTCTGTTCTGTCTTCTTTTGCTTTTCTCTCCTATAAACTTCTACACTGCTGCCTTCTCTTTATCTCATGTCCTTTGTGTCTCTCACACTTCATCCTGTCCTACACTACCTTCCCATCCTGTCTCTCTTCTCCTCTCATACTGCACACGCTCACTAGTCTCTTATGACCCGCCTCATACTCCCTGTCACACCATCTTACTCCCCCACCATCCCTCTCCTCCTCCTCCTCCTCCTCCACAGTCTCACTCCAGCCTAGCCAGGCAATGCTAACAGTTTTGTCAGGATGATTAATAGCATGCTGGATTGTCGTTAATTCACTGGCTAATGACTGGAGGGAGCGGATGAGAAGAAGAGAGGAGCCGAGCGGAGAGAGGCTGAAGAGTAATAGACTGATGTATGAGTGTAGGCCGCTTCCAGTGGCAGAGGTGAATATCATCACCTCAAAGACCCCTCCTCATTCAAAACAGCACCCCTCTGTACACATTAGTGCAGCCTCAGACATGCAGCCACTGTACACGGTGAACAGAAAAATACACTCACTTAGATGTGATAAGACAAAAACCATTAATTTTTTAAAGAATAATTTCCATTATTCTTAGATACATTGAGTTACATTCGAAAGGACATATGGTGTGAGAGGAGACTTCATCGCCCAGGAATCTGCAAGGCATGTCTGCTTTAGCTTTGCAGATCCTCATTTGACTGTGGTTTTTTTTAAGTGGCTCTTAATTGCCTTAGTTTTATGTGGACAACTGTGGTGATCGGTAAAACTGTCACCATCTTTTGCACAGAAACGCAAAAAAAAAAGAGAAAAGATGAATGCAGCCTGCTAAGTCCGCAGGGGACTGTTGCCTTTACAAGATCATCGTTACAAATAAATAAAATATAAATCATTTTTGCCACATTAGATAATTCTATTTGCTACACGTTGTGTCATATTAGATGTTGCACATGTCAGATATGTAGAGCTGTTAATATATTTGATGTTTTTATGATGGAGAAGACTGAAGATATATAGCAACCTGGATGGATGTGACAGGAAGTTGATCAAATTCATTTCAGAGTTCAGATATTACTGATTAAAATAAAATATAAAATAAAAAAAACACTATTTCCCTCTAACAGTAAAACAAAAGGTGTCTCCCGTACACATACGACATGCACAAGATCAGCCTCTCTCCTCCCTTGTTAATAAGAATGGATGGGTTTGTTCTGCACGCTGTCTGCCTTGGTGCTCCCTTAACTGGCTGCTCGACCTCCTGAGTGGCTCAGTAAATGAAGCTGCTTCAAAAGTGGGTATGGGTACATGGACACACACACACACACACACACACACACACACACACACACACACACACACACATGGACTCAAATACTCAAATGAAGAAAAAAAGAATAGTGTGCCGCTGCATATTGGAAGGTGTTCTCTGCATGCTGTTGTCTCACCTCATATAGTGTGAATATTTCAACTGGATTTTGCATTTCGTTCTTTAACTTTTCATTTATTGCAACTACATCCACCCTTCCTTGGAACTGAGGTTGTCGAACAACATTCTTGAAATTAAATAATGCCCAACGGATTTTTATTGATTTCCATCAATTCTCTGGATATTGACACAGTTCCCACTGACAGGATGTGATTTCTTCCTCCATCTGATCCTTTAAAAAAAACAAACCCTAAGCCTATTGAAAGAGGACAGACACAATAAAGTTGATTTATGAAATGTTTTACATGGTAGAGAAGATTTGACTATAGTGGTGGACATTCAAACTCCACTACACCACCTTGTTTGGGTGAATGTACTCTGACTGCTTTCATGGCTTGAAGGTGTCACTTGTCTGACTGTTCCCCATACTCACAAACAAAGGGAGGCATATAAACATTTGGTTGGTCGTTCATGCCGCTCAGCAGTGAGGAGCACGACTCTTTATTAGCTCCTATAGCATTTAAAGTACAGTAAACAAGCCGTGGTTTACATGAACGCTGGTTGTTGCTGAGATTTGTTTAGTTTTATGTGGACAGGCTGTGGTTGTGTCGGTGACTGTTGCTAAATTGTGTCTCTTTTTTTTCCTTCTTTTCTTGTCTTTAATTGTTCTTCATGTGACTCCCCTCTTCATCTATTCTGTCGTTTCTCCTTGCCGATCCCTCCGCTCCCTCTCTTCTTCCTTCAAGGTCCTTTCTTGTTGCATCCTCCTGCCCCCTCCCTTCTCCCCGTTCTCCCCTCCCTTCTCCCCTGGGGGATGTTTGCAACTCAATTTGGCAAATGTAACTCAGTATTGATTATTATTAATATTTATCATGTTTGTGAACATGTTTTCACCTAGTGCTATTAATCTGCCTTGTTAATAAATGTCTGCAGCAGCCTGGGCCCCAGAGCCCCTGGGACCACAGGGCCACCACACACAAACACACACACACACACACACACTGCTCTCAGCTGCAGGAGGTTGCCTGCTGTCTTCTATTTGCCTGGAGGCTTGATCTTTCTCTCAAACACACACATACACACACACACACTACACAAACACACATGTGCTATTGGAGGACAGAATGCCTTTAGGGTGCTCAGCACAAATAACACATCAATACATCAGCCGTGTTGTATTGGCACTACACACAAACACAAAAGTGCGCACTCACATATAAAAACTGACCAAAGCTACCGTCTGTTCTGTGTTGAGCTGCAGTAACAGGATTACGTAAAGTTATGTAGGTTTTTTTTTCTTTTGCTGGGGAAATGTTACTGACTGATCAATCTGTAAATATGTGTGTGTAGCAAGGGATAATTGAGTGAGACTGACTTGACCGGGAAACATTGTGGACCAACAATAGTAACTTTTTTTTGCTCACTCCCACTCATGCTGTGAAGTCTGCGGTGACTCCCTCTTCTCAGCCACAACTCCACCATGTTTTATTGTATTTTATTTTCTTGTGTAAAACGAAGCAGCGCCCTGATGACAACAGACCTCCATGTTTGTTTTGCTCTGCAGTGAGCATAGACAACAGAACAGGCAAGAGACAGCTCCCCCATCAGGTGTTAAAGACAGATATCTACTGACAACCGGTCAAAGACACACACACACACACACACACCAACACATTACACTTGGTGTGTATTATATGTGTGTGTTCAAACTTGTATCAACCCTAGAAAATAAATGAGCTTTGTTTTAACTTTTGGTTATACAATAAAGAGGCTAGCTTTTCCTATGCATTGTCTCTGGGCATAATCAATATACACCGTGACTCACAGAAGCATAAATGATCTCCCTTATTGAAGCATGTTATAGTTGCATAATTGTCATGTAGAGCAGCAGGACATGTGCATCATCGTCATGAACATGATATTTGATTTTGACGTATAAAGGCCTTCAGATGTTGCATTTACTGTTTCTTCCTCTGTCCTTTTTTTTTTTCTTCCTGGCACCGTGACGCTTCTTTCCCTGCTCTGAAGAAGCCATGTTGTAATTTTAAGTGTTGCTTGGAAATGTTCCCCGGTGTTTTTACAAGGGGAAACAGTGTGGCGTTCTCACTTGGAGAGGATTGCTGGTGTTGTAGCTGACTGTGCCCTCATTGCTCGCTCATTACTTCCTCACTGCTGCAACACACACAAACGCATGCACGCACCAAAGACACGCTCTCTCCCCCGGACACCCTCCTCTGGCGGCTGAGTATACGGGTACCCCGAATGCCACCACCGTGTAAAAGCGCACCACCGTACAGTTTTTCACCTCCCAATCTCGCTCGCTCTCGCTCTACCTTTAATTTGCACGTTTGAGTTTTACGGCTGCCTCTCTCCTCTGCTCCCCCTGTTTCAAAGCGCAGGGTGTTTAAGCTCTTTTGTGTGGAGACAGAATCATCAAAGGCCTGCTTACAGAAAAACAGGTACCAATATCATTCTGTGGCCCAATAATGCAGTTAAGTGGGACCATATTGGTACTATATAGTGCCACAACCAGCAGATTAGGCGCTGCCCCTCACAGATTTATAAGCACATGTGCACACATGTATGCACAAAGCTCCCACATCAAAATGTTTGGTCATTTATTGCTTAACCACCTACTCATTTTTCATATCTGTCATGGTCCACACATTCTCCCCTTAAATACAATTTTTTTTTCTTTCACCAGACGATCCTTTCTCCCCATATTTGGAGCCAGTGCACATTTTTGCATACTTTTGCCTTTTCCCTGGATACTGTCTTTTCATCAGTGGCTGACTTTCCTTTTGAATTGAACCAGATCAATTTACGGCCAGGCTGAGATACAGTCTTTGTGTGTGTTGGAGGGAGAAGGCAGAGAGAGAAGTAGGACGTGTGTGCTTTATGATGGCCATCACTGGCAAACATGTCCTATTTCCAGCGCTTTTCTTTTTTTCTTTTTTTTTTGTTATCATAGTCATAGCCGTGACTCCACTTTTGCTGCTTGCTGTCTACCATACACCTGGCTCTGGATACTAAAGCTATTGTTGGCATTTTTTCCAGTCTGTGGTCTGCAGTGTTTTCCAATATTTGCATCTTTTGTACATAGGGGAAAAAAAAGATTTTACAGAGATTCCTGATTTCTTTCAATGAAGGCACAACTGCTTATTCTGCAAGAAATTAGTTGGTCTTTATTTGATGCAGTATTTATAGGCTCCTTCTCAGAAGTCTTGCATGCAGTCAGTGTTGTTTCTTTCTACTCAGACTACACTGACAACACTGCAAAGTCTATGTGCCACAAGGCACATGTGTTTGTGCGCGCCCAGGCAGACGGCAGAAAATGACTCCAGATCTCTATCTCTCTGCATTTAAGTCTAGAGTGCGCTGATTAAACACAACCACAGAACAATTTGCCTGTTTGTAAGGCCCTTCGATTAAACCGCTGATTTTCAGCACCGTGTCAAGTTATTTTGCCATGGCAACGCTGATTACAATGTTATCAGCATTTCATATTTTTGTAGAATTTCTGTTTCTCAGTCTTGACTCTTGAAAGGAAATTTAATTGATTCTTCTGTCATGGCTCGGCCTTTTCTTCATTTTCTTAATTTTTCACATTGTCAAATGTGTACTTTAGGGGACATTGTCTATAAATGTCATATCTTGTAATTTCACTGTGACATGCAGTAATTATGAGATATCATCTTTACCTACGACACCATCTGATCTCTTGCACATGTGTTTAGAGTATGGTAACAGCTCCTGCAGTTGCAAACAGATGTGTGTTTGTGTGATAGCCTGCATCTGTGTTCATACGTGCCCTAAAATCTTTGTTATTGCAAGCCATGCTACAAAGCAAAGAGCTCCGTTTATGGCACGCATTTACAATTTATCAAATAAATGGGATGCCTTCATGTGGCCTGGGCCCGGCTCACAGGCTGAGCAGCGTAGTTTTCCACTGGAATAACAGCCGCTGAACAAGCAGCCCATTGTAGCCGCAGCCAGCACCGGGACCCCCAAGGTGCGAATTAATGATTGACCCCTGATGTAATCAGGATAAATAGCTCCCCGTAAAAGAGAAAGAGATGGCGAGAGGAACAGAGAGAGAAAGAACAACATAAGGAGCCAGGGAGAGGAAGGCACTATCTGGCTGGGGTGTTTTTTAAGAAGTCTTCAGGGAGATGAACCCAACATCTCTTTCTGGGCCTGTTGAGACCCAGAGCTAACATACAGCTATTTAAAAGCAGCTCAGTCGTCAGTTTTTAGACTCTTCGCCTCCACCTCTTTGTCCTCTTCCTGGCCCCTTTCATTATTTTCCTGCTTACTTTTCTCATCTGCAACTTTTTTCAGCACTGGTCGAACATGGTCAGCTTGAGTTACAGAGGGAGGAAAGACAGAGAGAGCTTGTCTCTAATGGTGAATAATCTAAAAATTTCCCACTTTTCTCCCCGCGGGCAACTTTTTTTTATGAATTAGCAAAGTAATGACTGAGACTTGAACTTATTTAACACCACACTGCCAGGCAATTTCTGCTTCGCTTTACTGCCTCATGTATCTTACAAAAGATGTTTTGTTCATTAAAATTAAGGATTTTTCCCCCTTGTCCTTACTCAATTATTTGACGTAGTGATCTGTGCATTTTTGTGCACAGAGGCTCTTAAAGCCACATGGTATTTAATAGATTTTCCAGGGCTGTCTTTCTGCTTGTCAAAATTGCTCTCAGTGGGTCAGGTGCCAGTGAGAGTGGGAGAGTGAAGAGAGAAAGTAAGTGTAAAAAAAAAAGTGTTTAACGGCCTGAAAAAACTTTTGATTGTGCAGAGGGAGCAGCAGATAGGGCCGAGTTATAAAACTTTAATTGATCTGTGAAAAGTGGAAGCTACTGCTGGCTCGCATGTTCCAATGCTTAATTGCACGGCTTGTCTGAGCCCCTATGAAACAGTGATCATTAAAAAAATGGGTTATTTTCCAGTCAAAATCACTGGATGACGCAAAATCAGTCATAAAAGGCAAGATTTTACTGCTGCAGCTTTATATGATAAGTTTCCCGGATCTGCACGGACAGACTGCAGGTTTGCCAGGCGCTGAAAACCCCTTGTCACATGCTTTCATAGTTTCACATTTCACATTTAAAACTTACATGTCAGTTAATTTAACAGCTTTCACAGTCCACATCTGTCACTGGGCCGAAACCCAAATATTTATCAAAGAACAAAAAACTGATGCGTTGTACGATGAATGCGCTCTTGTACAAAATTCAGTGAGGACTCTTTTCCTACTTGGGTTTCTTGATTAGCTCATTCAATCTTATGAATTTCCAATTTTCAATTAATCACTCTACCCTGCCTCACATTACCAGGCATACAAAGTAAGAAAAAAACAGAAATAAAATGTTTTAATTTTTTTCTTTAAGTGATTATTGATGTACAGGATAACTCCTAGGTAAAATCTTATTGGAACAAATTCAACCCACTTTCATTGAGCGCTCATAAACTGCCACATACTAACAAGCAAATTTTAACATGTTGTGTCGCAGCTCCAGAGGAAACCTGGGATGCGATGGCAGGTTTGGCAGCAGGCTGCGTGGAGGCTAGCAGAGGGAGAGAGTTTGATTGGAACCACTCCTGCTGCAATTTTGGGCCTAGTTAGCCTGCTGATTGCCAGTCTCTGCATTTAAATAGTAAAACTGCAGTGGTGCTTTGACTAAAGTCACCAAGATCTATCCCCAGAAGAAAACCAAGAGGCGCACATACACAAGCACAGACTGTACATGAAGACTAGAGCTGGAGCATTCTCCTTTATGTCCGAGTTTGACCAGTTTATAATCATTCCACAAAGGTCTTGCACGGCTGCTCGAAAAAAAAAAACACCTCAACACACAATGTGCTCACCCATCACAGACCTTATATGTCAACGACTGAGACACATTTCCATGTGCACATTTTACAAACCTTCACTGTCCTCAACCTTAAAATAAATCCTTAATAACACAGAGAAATGGGATGAAATTTAATGCCAAATATTACATGCAGCATCCACACACACACACACTTGCAGTGCTCATCATCATTTTCACTTGTGTTGGAGTGGTGGGATCCTGGAGTGCAGGCACAATCATGTTGTCAGTGTGTGTACATGATAATAATAATAGGTGACGAGGCTAACCAGGTCAACGATAGACAGAACCATTATTTGTAAGATGAGTCTTGGCTCAAAACTGTGTGACTGTGATGGAACTGAGAATATTTCCCAGCCAGGACTTGGCCAGCCTGAAACTTCCTCTCTTCATCTGATTGCCCTCTCACACAGCCTGTGGAAAATCTGTCAAGTCTGCATTTTGTTGGTGAAGACCGTCATCATGGTGCTAGGTGCTTTTTTTTTTTTTTTTTTACAACACCTCCATTTTCTCATTGCACAGTGTGGTTTTCTGACAGTTTATAAGTTTGGACATCGGGTGTTTTTTTTTGGTGTGTTTTTTTTCTCATTTAGGGTCAAGAAGTCATTGGATATGTAGAGTCCTGTTGGTGTGTTCTACCTCCACGTCCTGTATACAGTATTAACAGTTATCTCCATATGTGTCTTTACCAGATGACAGTGAGCCAGTGGACAGCATGTACGACACAGAGGCTGACCTCCCGGGTTTAGCGGCCGGCAGCGGAGGTGGCGCTGACAGTCCAGACGACGATGCAGAGGACGGCGTCATGAACATGTCCCCCCTGCCCTCACCGACTCCTTCCCATCCAAACAACAACCACCACCACCTGCTACACCCCCACATCTACGCCACCCACCACCACCACCACCACCTCCACAATAACAGCAACAGCAGCAGCAATGACCAGGACTTCACCACACCCAAGGAGGGCTCGCCTTATGAGGCGCCCGTCTACATTCCTGACGACATTCCCATTCCCAGTGAACTGGAGCTGCGGGAGTCCTCTGTGCCCGGTGCCGGCCTGGGCGTATGGGCCAAGTCCCGCATCGCTGCTGGTGAGAGGTTCGGTCTGCACAACACGCTGCATCATGGGGCCACGGGCAAAGAAAGTTCCTACGGATGGGAGGTAGGAACCACTGTTTTATAGTTTCACTGTCTTTCTCCTTTCATTTCTCCTGTAACTGTCCATCACTCGCATGTTTTGTCACAAACACGGTAAGATATGAAATGAAAGAGTGATAGAAACATTGAAACGACACAGAAGAGGGTAAGTGAACGAATGGGCTGCTCTTCATGTATGCGCTCATATTTCCAGCCATCACTCTTTATTCATAGGCATCTACCTCTTCATCAGCAAAGATGCCTGCTCCATTTGCATCCTCCAAATGATTGGACCTCATCTTTGATTCCGGCACACATGGACACACACACACAGACATACATGCACACATGAAAAACACACGAGTGCAGAATTCCAGCAGCACAGCAATGTCAGATGGAAAAATCTGGCTGATTAGTGGAGGTATCAGCTTTTCTGGGCATCGGTCCGAGCGAGCACGCTCATTTGGTCACGCCACTCGATATGGAAATGGAAGAAGCGTAGCCCAATGCGGTGGCTGCATATTGAACTATTAATTTTCATTTCAACATGACATTAGAGGATATTGAAGTTGCTTCAGTAAGCTCATTAGGAAAAAAAGGAACTCCTGATCTCTTTCTCTCTCTGCCTCTCTCTCTTTCTCATATACCTAATCAGAGATGAAATATACTGGCCTGCTTTTCATTTCACTGACTCCTTGACTCCTAATTTTAAGGGTGGCGGTCTTTCACATAGACTCATGTTACATTTGTATGTAATAAAGAATAGAGACTTAATCATTTGAACACTGTGTTTGAAAAGATGTGGCATGCTTTAATTAGACACCACAAGCTGATGTATTAAGTTGTAAGACGATCAACAGGTCATGCAACAACTTTTAGGGATTTCTCACACAGTTTTTAATGTGGTTTCTGGTAACTATGATTTTAGAAAACCATAAAAAGAAACTTTGGGCATTTTAAGAACATGTTTTATATTGAATGTTTGACCACATAAATTAACAAGACAAAAAAATTACTCGTAGAGCGGGAAAATTTGATGAGATTACACATCTCAAAACATCATTGTTTCCTGCTACTGATGCACTGTGATGAAAACAAATTGAGTTGTTCAATGGCGTTAAACAGGGAGAGTAAAACAGAGTCTAAAAGTAGTGGGTGGATAAAATTCAGAGTTCAAGACGTGTGTTTCTCCTGAGGTTTCTCCCTAAAAAAAAGATTCATGTAACATCTCTTCACTGTCCATATCAGTCATTGAAACCTATAAAGGAAAAGCTCTTACAAGGTTCACTCTCAAGACCTCCAATTCCGTCTTTTTTTGTTTTGTTTTGTTTTCTTCCAAACAGTTGTAGGAGCAAGCAGGAGATTAGAGCACACAGGCACACGCTATATGGCAGAGTGCCAGGCTGAACATTTTCCTTTTTTTAAAGTTCATATTATGGCTATTCATTCAGGGTGCAAAGGGCATTTCTCCAAAAGCTACACTTTTTCCATAGCTCTCATGTTTTCTCTCGGTTTTCCTCCTTCCTTTTGTCTCTCCAGACACCAGACTAATGCATATTCATTATCTAAGCTTTAGCTCTTCGGCTTGTAAGGAGAAAAAAAAAAAGCCACCTTCTGCTCTAAAGAGATCTATTCACATGTGCATTCACACACTGCCTCAGAAAGGGTGAGACTCAGCATATTGTTGCACTTTTAAAATGTCTAAAGTTTTATTGGCTACTTTAAGATGATATCTCAGCACTTCTTAGGTAGGATGCCTAACTCTACTACCGATGTTTAAACATCATATTGCAAAGTGGTTTGTCTCCTTGTTTATCAGTTTTAAGTTCATGTGCCACCTCGTTTGGTTCAAACGAGACTTTTGGACATCCAGTTGTTCAGATTACGTGCCAGGATACATATTGCTCATTTACCTTTACGGTGAAATCTTTGGTCTTGCAACCTGTCAAAGCCATCTCCTTCTCTCTCCTCCTTAATGGTCATTGGAGGACTGACTTCGACCCAGGCTGTATTATTTTCTTAAGATATCCTGTCTGGTTTGGGGCTGGAAGCCTTCAGGGGTTCTCCTCTCCCAGACTCTTATCACAGATAGTCATAACAGTCAGCCTGTTGATAGTCATCAAGGGACTCCCCTAGGAGTCCCATACACCCCCCCACCCCCTTTAACAATTTACCCCTCTACTCATCTACTGCCTCTGGTCTTAGACAAATAGACAGGCGAGGGGGCACCAAAAGTATGGCTGAGTGAAAAAAAGATGTTCAAAGAAATAAGAGAGTTACAAGGATTAAAGGGGATAGATGGAAGAAGAACAGAAGATTTAAAAAACACACTTCTCACAGCATCAGAAACGCAGGAGGAGTTAAACACTTCATGGAAATTCTGCTAATATCTTTGTGTTATGCTGGTTCCCTGCCAAAACGAGGGGGGAAGTGTTATGAGAGATGATGTCATCTGAAGTGTCACTATGATCGTATCTGACCAAGACCTCTTACAGTACATCACAGCTCAGCCCGTCTTGGGAGGGAGATGAAATTAGATTCAGTGCTAAATTTTCTTATCATAGTGATTAGTTTGTCTGTGCTTCTGTTTTATAATAAATCAGAATAAATCACTGAAGATATGTGAAAACAGTTTCCTCCCAAAATGCCTCAAATAGTTAAATAGCCTTGAATTATCTTGAACTCAGAGGGAGACTGTCCTTCACATGTTACTGTAGCCCTGTAATCCTTAACAACACGAAATCACCAAAATTACAGTTACAAGGTTTTCACCCATCAACAATGATATATGCCATCTGCAGTAGTACACTTGAGCCCAAAACAGTTTAACTACATCGACTGCATTTTTGTGGATCTTTTACTAAGACTGGCAATAACTCATTATGTTGGCTTTGCAAGCACCGCGGTCTACCAACGAAGCCAAACAGCTCTAACAATCTCATGGCAGACACCGTAGTGCTTTCTGGATATGTCAGTGGAGGTGTAGATTGCTGGTCTCTGAGAAACACAGAGAATAATAGAGAGAGAGTGAAAGAGTAAGAGCAAGGGAGAGAAGAAAGAGGAAGCCTACTATTGTCTGTCCCGGGGCGTAGGGGACTGGAAGAGGTGTTAACTCATACTCATTTCAGCGAGACGGACAGCTCAATCTAAGAGCTGCTTCGCTGCAGGCCATGGCCATTCTCTTCTGTCTCAGACTCCCTCTCTGGGCCGGCACCAAGTCATCCATTTAAAAACCATTATGCTCCCCTTTAGCACAACATGATAGAACGGCAGGGCCTCAGGTCTACCGTATGTGTGTGTGCCCGCACGTGTGTGTCTCTGTCTGGTTGTGTGTACAGGGCTGCCAGTCCCCCAGGATAGGAAGGCCTGAGCAAGCAGAGTGAGGAGAGGCCCTCAGAGAGTCTAGTGTGGGGATCTACTGTCAGAGTGACAGCTGCTATTATCTGCTTGGTAGATTGGCCTAACTTGCTCATTGATAGAGACATGTCACCATACAATGACTGGAGGTATTGTGCTCTTTACTGAGTGGCACTCAGTGGACTCACTGATCTAACTCCCTTGGGTGTCAAGATGGCAGGAGAGAGGGCAACACTTCTGTGGATAAGCTGGGGTGGTTCATGTTATATACTGTAGGGAAAAAAAAGTTCATGTAGGAAATGTACAAATAAAGACAAATCCTCACTTAAAGGAGGGAGGATACATAAAACGGACTGCAGCCTTGTCTTTGATCTGTAGAAAATGAAAAACAAGGAAAATCAAATCCCTGTTTGTATTCTGAACGTTCATGAAGCAAGCAAACAATGTGGCCAAGCCTTTCCGATGCAATATTAATGGTGTTTACTCTCACGTCTCCTTACCCTGTGACCACTGGGTGTGTCTTTGCACCTCTGAATCATGGGTTTTGAAACTCCTCCAGCTCCTATTAGCTTTGTCTTTTCTCACCAGCTTAAGTGTTTCACTCTATCACTTTTAGCTTGAAATCTCACCGGTTGTGAGAAGACACCCTCGCTTCCCTGTTAGTTTTGCACAGTTTAGCGGCTGCTAAACTTGTAATGACCAAGTATGGTGTTGTCCACCTATAGAATGTGAACGTTGTAAAGCGCAGTACGTGAAGGGTATCCTATATTCACACAAGGAAGGACATAACAAGGACAAAATGTGCATTTTGATTTTAGGGATGTGCATTGATGTAGATCCTTCGAACAAGGTCAATACAAGAGTCCATGTCACCCCTCCAGCCATATTTGTCCGTTTGCAGCAGTGGACCTTGGGATGACATTGTTGCCTGGCAAACTTCTGTCTCTCCGTCCCTCATTCTCTTTCTATTTACTTTTCATGGGGTGATTTTCCATATCAGCATCATTCATCCAGTGATGTGTGGAAAGAGGTGAAAAGTATGCTAGCTCTTCTATTTACCCTCTTATTGACTTAGTGATAGGCTAAGACGTCTGGCGGGCACTCTCATGTCGCCAAGGTCCTACGTGACACATGCCCATCCGGTCATGGCATCATGGCGTCTCCTTCTCCCTCTGTCAGGATCTAAACCTCTGATCTGACAGCTCACCCCCCCTCGTGCTGACGATATGCTCCTTTTTTTCTCCACATAATCACTGAGCTGAGCTATTGTCCTTCTCTCCAAGCGTTGGGAAGAAGAAGTACTGGCGCACCCTGACACTTATCTATCCTGACCCACCTCTCGCCTCCTAAAGTGTTTGCTCGCCTTTTGTATGTTGCGTGAGGAGGGCGGATGGCCAAGCACTTATGCTGCAAGATATCCCAACAGGGCATTCAAGGTGCAAATTGCAACCTGTCTGATCTGTTTGCCTCCAACAAAAAAGGTGTTTTTTATCTTGATGTTTGGCCCTTAAGGTGACTGGTACCGACCTGATAAAGCAGAAACTCCCCCGGACTGCCAAGAGACAGTAGTCACAGTGAGCGAATGGATAGTATGAGACGCAAGGGAGTGAGATAATGAGAGATAGAGTCGCTTTCTACTTGATTTGATTAATTTGCTTTCCACTGTTCTCACAGTACCAGTCATGGTCTGATGTTTCAATTATTAGTGCTGGTTAAGGTCAGAGAAACTAAGCACCCACTAACCATAACACAGGAAACCTCAAGTCCTTCACAAAATCCATTTGTTCATCATCCATTTTAGACACAGTCTTGACATTACTCGCAGTTATCTTTAACCCCTACTGTGCGTGCTATTGTATAGCACAAGTGAAGCTTTTCACGTAAATGGGGTCATTATCATGTCTTTTAGTAATCAAATCAGGACCATGGTCTGATGAGCATGGCCTTGAGTTGAGAGTACTTCTCCCACAAGCACTTAACATGAAAAACAGCAGGCCTTCTTGGCTTTACCTACTCAGACCTAGTTTCATTGGAAAGTAGAGGATAATAGTACATTAAAGGGTCAGTTCGCCTAAATCGCCCACCCCAACAAATAAAAAAAATAGAAGGTCCAAAAGAAAAAGCACATTTTTCCACTTAGCCACAGTAGTTACAGAGTAAGTTTTGAGATATCCATTACTGCGACTGCTGCTGCTGCTGCCACCCCTGTACAACACAAATGGATAGTAAATGAACTGTGAATATAATGCTTTTTCACATTTTCACATATGATATGAGAAAATAGCTCATGAAACATGAATCTGAAAAACTATCTACATGACTATCAGCTACCTGGGATTAGTATAAAAATATCTTATATTTAAGCTTCTTAGTTTTGTATAACAGTAATGCGTACTCTTTTGAGATTTTGCAGATTATGAATTTATATGTATTTACACCATACTGCAGTTTGTCATGATCTGATATATAAAATTATGTGTTAACATAAGGAGTTACTCTGGCACATGTGCTCATAGTCCCACAATGTAATGAAAGGGATATCAAACCTGCGGTTTCTAATAACAGTATTGACCAACAGTGTGCGGTTTTCTGTCATCATTATTTGACTTTGACAGAAACCCCAAGTTTACACACAGAGCAAAAACACCAGAGAGAGAGCGTAACACCACAAGTCCTGGGCCTGGGTGTTGTAATATCTTCCATTCACGTTCATTTTATGTAGGTTTTAAACATGCCATTAGCCAATTTAATCCAATTTTCCCAGCTTTCGGAGCACTCCAGTGGAACAGATTCCATCTAATATTAAACATATGGTCGCTGTTGCCCCTAGAAACACCACTGCAGCACGGGGCTTTTTTAAGAAGCTGTTAAAGAAAAGCCTCCTGTGTCCCAGTGCAAACCATTGTCAATTATCTTCAGTGAACACGGTAATTGATAACGAGGAAGCAGGGCAGCAAATTAAATGTCAGGTTTGATTAGAAGCCTGATGCCTTATCATTTGTTCATAACTCATTACCAACATCTGTTAATTAGTTAATAAATTAATCTGCAGGGCTCAGATGAAAGGTGTGCAGGCTCCCGAGGAAGTACATGGGGCAAAGTCATCCATCTTTGAAGAGAGTGGAACTCAACAAATATTGTCCCTGGGATTTGGGCTGTTATTACTTGGTCATTGGTTTCAGACCTCAGCCACTTAAGCCAAGCATTCTCAATGGGACCTCTTGTTTGCCTGAATAACCCCTCCACAGTCTCCTCACGCATCTCCACCACAATGCTGTCCTTTATTGCGTGAGGTTTCTCTTTGCAGACTTGCTTTAAACATTAATTTAAAAACCCTCACATTGACCCATCAGTCCTCTGTGGCAAAGCACAGGTAACTCCTGTCCGATCCTTCTCTCCCCCTCTCTTTCACCATGTGTCCAGTGAAACCCCATCGTTCATGATTGCTCTGATGAATAGTCCCATCAGTGAGGGCCTCAGGGCAGGAGCAGACAGTGATACTGGTCTTTGCACGGTGGGAGATGATGACATTATGACATTTGTCAAGGGCAGTTAATGTTTGTAATTAGATTTATGCTCTTATATTGAAATACCGTCTTCGGCCTTCCCTGTGCTTGCTGCTAGGGTGATATTTATAAATTAGTCACGGAACAAGGCTCACCTTACCTCAGCTCTGACTTTTCTGTTGTACTTTGTGTGAAATGTCTGCATGTGCTACTTGTGTATCCAGAAGTGTAGAAGTGCAAGCCCTCTAATGAAAGACCTTTGTTAGTCACAGATCACTCACTCTTTCTTCCATTTTCACTCACTTTCCTTTCTCCCTCACATTAAATCTCAATCCCTTGTGCCGCTTAACATTTCTGTGCCTCAAGCAGGAGGTGGTGACCTATTAATCAGGTTCCCGTGGCTGTTGTGATTGCCATTTTCCATAATCAGATACACAACACGGCCCAAAAGAATTGGCTGGAGAAATATCTATATTCGTTAATTCCTTGCAGTTCTTGTGTAGTCCTCAGTTCATGAGGAGTGAGCCCAGAGAGAATCTGCAGCACAAGACTGTGCCTTTTAATTACTTTTTATTAGGTGCAGGGACTAACACTGCATCACAGTGTGTGTCTCTCAAAGAGCCTGAAGGGCCCTTGTAAGAATATAACTGGTCGTGTAAGCAGACTTCCAGTCATCTTACAGTGTGGGATAGTACTATCCTCTGACTTTTACACATTTATGTTTGTTTTAAAGCTTCAGATAGATGAGGTGTTAATCCTGTGCTGAACACACAGACATGTACAGGCATATAAAGTGTACATTACCGTATACACATACATACACATACATCCACGCAAACACAAAGAGACACAGGCAGGCAGGGAAAAGATATTCTCCCGTGTTATTCTTTCCTCTACTTGGTCATTTAGAATAACAGGGGAGAGTGAGAAGCTGAGCACGATGACGACATCAGATGTAAAAACAGTGTTGAATCGTTGAAGTGTCGAACACGCTGGGATGTCTTTACTTTGGAAAGTTTCCGGAATCGCTCGAGTGATTTTCGCTCATTTTCTCCACCACTGTCACTGCGAGCAGGACCTGGCGTCTCGTCTGCATGAGACAACAAGGAGGTTTTGACAGAGTCAAGATTTGTAGAGGTGTGCATATTTGGGTTTGTGTGTGCGCCTGCATGTCTATGCACACAGACGCACATGTCCACATTTTTGTTCATTAATCATTTTGGGCATTTGTCCACCCTCCACATAATCCTAAATCTGCCAGATTTCCCAACTAAAACAGGATCTCACCAGGAGTTTGGAGCAATATCTTAATTTAGAACAAGTGCTCGTGTCAAGATGACAAATAACAGTTGAAACAGATGTTTCCCAGACACTTCATTTATGAGATATCATTGCCTCATTCAATTTGTTTGCATTATTTTGCACACTAGTCACTGTGACAGTACCGTTTGATGTTTAATGGTCATGTAGTGCCTGGGAATGGTAGTTGTTTTTGATGTTTTTCGTTTTTTTGTTGTCATCAGAGGTACAATAATATGGAGCAGAACTGCTTGGAGAGAGGTTTACTGGGATTTTATTGTTAAAAGATGACTAAGATACGAGTGTAGTGTTTCTTGGGAGCAAAAATACACCATGCTAATCTTCAGTTTAGTCTTCTCATAGCAAGACTCCAGACACCATGTAAAATTACATAACTAGCAAGTGATGACAGTGTGTGGGTGTCCTGATTCTCCACTTTTCCAATACAGCTGTCACTAAGGCTTTCATTTGCATATGCAACAAGAGTGAAAGTGACTTTACAGATCTGGAGTAAAAAAATAAATAAATCTCCAGAGCTAGAAATGCAGCTAGATCACTGCAGATCCCTAAAAAGGGGTTGATAGGCAGTCACTGTCAACTACTACAGACAAGTGTGTGAACTATAATGGGCTCCTACATTGATTATCACTTTCAGTCAAGAAAACAAAGTCAAACTAAAGCCACTTTTGTCAAAATATAAATTTATGTTCCAGGAATGTCACAGACGAACTAACTAAAGAAACAAAAGAGTGAAGAAATGATCATGAAAACAACAGAAGGCTTTCCACCCCTCACTTTATTCTCACCATTGGGAACAGCAACCTGACTATTCATTTGAGTGTCCAGTGAGAGAGGGGAGGTGAGAGAGGCTAACCATGACATTTCCCTAATGGCCAGAGCAGTGCAGTGCAAGTCTCTCAGACACTCTGTCTCTCCATAATGTCATATGATTCTGCTCTGTGTCACTCTTTCTGGAGAGGAGGTGAGCTGATGTCTGTGTAGCTGGTACGCAGCGGTACCCAGCATGCCACCTGGTACCACGGCTTGTCTTGAGACTCTTAGGATTGAGCCATGTGCTGTGGAAGATTTGCCAAACGGTAGAACAAAAGCATTGCCTTACTGTGGAGGGTAGTGTGACTGTGTGCATATACACTGAAAGAAATTGCCCCCCCTCCCCACCTGAGGATAATATCAGTGTTATATGTATATCTATACAATCATATGAAAAAGGTTCTATAGTAGCATTTGTCAGTTTCACTTGCAATATATCATCTATGTCCTCTTTTTTTCCTAATAAATTCTAAAGTCATGCCCTGTCGCCCTTTATCCTACAGGAAATATCAAATACTCAAAACCTATTGTTTCTATTGATGTTATTCTGTTGACTGTTATTTTATTGGACCTGAGTGTTTTCTGGTAACAAAGCCTGCTCCCCTCTGCTGGCCAAGAGCTCACAATGCCACTTTCTGAACAAGTGCTAAGTGCCTTTAACCTTGTGTAACTGATGTTGCTTCCTCAGAGAAGGAGAGAGAGAGAGACAGAGAGAGAGAGACAGGGGTTCTAGCGCTAATGTAGAAAAACATGCGAGTGCAAAGTATCATAGCACACCAGCACACTCGCCCGAACAATGGTACCCATCACACTGCTCAAGTAGAGGACGTCAGCTCCCTCCCTGAGTGTGTACAAGTCACCAACACTCGCTGTGTTTACACCACTTTCTGTTTCCTGTTTTCCCTTTTTATCGCTTTACTCCTTTTCTTTTACACACACACACACACACAGACCACAGCACAGTGCTCTCTCTCTCTCTAACATGATGGATCACCACAGGACCCTTTGAGGATCCCTCACAATGTCTTGTGTGTAGCAGCACTTTTACATACAAATATGAATATGTCCTGTTAAAATCTCTGTGAAATAGACATCACACGCTTTTAGGACAAAACACTCGCCATGTGCTTTAATTATGCCAAGGTGAAACCCCGGCCTAAAATCTTTTGTGATTCATTGATTTTTCAACTGCCTCTTTCAACCTTATGTGGCCTCCCTCTCTATTTCTCGTCTCTTTCCTTTCTTTTTTGCTGCCCCCCTCCTCCTCTTTTCCTGGCCTCCGGGGTCCCAGTGCTTCTAATTCGGCCTTATCAGTGAAGTAATTTAGCTGCCACAGCTTGGGTTTCTGTCGCACGGCAAGCGGCCCCATTGTCCTGCCCTGCTGTTGCTGAGATAAACCCTCAGATTGAACAAAGTCCGTGCTGACCTTTGCAAACTCCCAAATCTCGCCCTGTACACCCCACCAACAGAGATTCTCTCTGCCTCGAGCTCTTTTCTTAGGGTGGGGAGGCTTTGGTAGCAGGAGGGAGAAGGCGAATTCGAGTGTGCGTGCATTTGTATGTGTGTGAAAGAGAGAGGGAGTGTGTGGGGTCACGGTGGATTGAGTGAGCGTGAGATGGACAGCAGAGAGAGATTAAGATGGCTGACTGAGCCTGTCTATATTTCCAATGGCACTTCGCTCTGAGAGGGAGGCAGAGGAAGAAAAAGTGCACTGCAAGCAAAGCATTCAAGTGTGCATTTTTCTGTCTCCTTCAGGCTGCTAGAGGAGGCTTTTGTGAGCCACATTCTCTGACCTTCCTGCCTTCCACCATTCAACCAGAAATATGATTTCTTTGACATAGAAGAGACAGTTGGTCCCTCAGTACCTTGTATTTGCTCTTGGTGTCCCTGAAACAGTTCATTGAGTGAATCCTGACAAAAGCGCCGTTCAACTCCTCATTTCTCCATTGTTATCTATCATGTCCTTCATTTCTTGGCAGAGGGCCCGAGAGGAGCCTGTTGGGATTGTTGCTTTGACACACAGTG
>OMNW01009727.1:0-13317 GCA_900303245.1 Selene dorsalis | reverse complement strand
TGACAGATCATCCAGAACCAGGTTCCTATGGTCTTGTGAAACCTGTGGTATTCTTCAGTGAGTGCACCAAAGTAACGGATATGTGCACATGCAATGTGCTTTTTAACCCACTCTCATCACCTCCTACATGAGCTCATACATGTATGTGTGCAGGTTCCTGTGTGTGTGTGTGTGTGTGCTTCTCGCAGTGGCCCTGCAGTGGGGGTGTACGAGTGTGCAGGTTAAATAGCAAAGGTTCACATCAATGCAGGAGCTCAGCGCGGAGTCAGGACCTTTCACTCGTCCGAAGTGTTTTAAGGGGACAGGTCACACAGATAATGGGGAACCAGAGAGAAAAGACCAAAGACCAAAAGCTTTCCTCTTTACTGGAGGTCGTGGACGCAGCCTTTGACGGCCTGTCACTCCTCTGAGCACCTTACAACAAATAGGATGCAATATATCTCAATAACAGCTTAAGTTGGTAATTTCATCTGCAATTACTTCCCTTCAAGTTTTAGGAAGAGTGGGAAAGAGTGTGTGCAAGCAGTGGTCGGACAATAAATAAATGAATAATAAAACAAATGCAAGTTTTGGGGTAGTTAAGAAAAAAAGGGTTGTTATTTCTTGTGATGTTTGATCCATCATTTTTAAAAAGAAATTTGCTCAAACTAATGATTTTTGAAATGTTTCAATGGCCCCTCAATTAAAGTCATTGATAAATGTAACAAAACAAAAGCCAGTGACTAACTTCCATTTTTTCAAAATCATATATTTTTTTTCCTCTTTTCTCATTATCTTGACAACAAACCTAAAAATATGTGTTGAACATTTTCCAAAACCACAGGTACAGGTCTTGTACTTGCTGCTCTGCACTAATGATGTATACTTTACATAAAGCGACAAAGCTGTTCCCACAGCCAGAGAACCTAATAAACTGATAAACTGGACCAATTACTGACTCCATTAGAGGCCTTTCATCCAATCCCAAAGCACTGATGACTTTAGAGAGCCAATAAAACTGCTAGGTTGTGACCTCAACGTTAAGGGACCTGAGCAGAACGAGAGGGGACAGACAGGGGTCAACAGCATCTCACACTTGTCACACCCTGATGTGAAAGTGCGTTTACATCTTATTTCTGTATCAACACTGCCCATGCAACTGCTGATGGAGCAAAAAGTGAAGCAAGATGTAGAAATGTCAATTAACATTTGAGTCTTTTTGTTGTGTGTATTTTATTAATTTAGTTGAGTGTTGGTTTATTTTTGTTTACAGAGACTGTCTCTGAAAGCATCTACTATAATACGTTGTCATTGATAGGACTCTGGTCTAGCGTCCAGGCCTCTGCTGCTAATTCCTGCATGTAGTGTGCAATATTTTTCATGCATATATTAAAACTCACTGCAGTTGAGGCATTCAGGGGTGTAGAAAGTTTGAGACCAGCTTGTTTTTTTTTGTTGTTTTTTTTTAATATCCCATATAGTTTTCCTCAGAGTGTTTTTTAAATTAACGATTGAGAGTAGAGAGATTTTCTTTTGTTGGTGTTCAGAGTTATAAATGACAACAATTTGCAATCCTATATAGATATGAAATTGAATAGATTTATATTGAACTGTGGCACTTTCATGGTCATTTATTAAATTGTGACCTTTGCAAGGTTTGGTTAGAAATGGATGATGTTATGATGTAAGATTTTTGCTGAACAGTGGCAGTTTCCCTCTTATTTAGAAATTTTTGTATGATGTTTAAAAAGTATTCTTATTTAATTAGTTTGCGTGACATGTGTCATGCATGAGTTGGACAAATTTATGTGGTGTTCTCATGATGCTTTAACTGACTGAGATCTTGAAAAGTAAACATACTAATAAGCAGGGTTTTTTTTTTAATTCTTGCTCTGAAGAACTGTATTTGACTCATGATTACATTATGGCATCAAGTGACAAACTAAATAGATGATAACATGTTATTATGTAGGATGAAAAGGAAGAGGAACAGTTTGTGTATTGAGAAAAGAGAGTCATATAGGGAATGTTATCATATTATAGCAAATATAGTGAGGTGCAGACCTCATTGACTGGCCCAAAACAACCTGTGTTACGAGGGAAAATGGAGGGAAAGAGGAGAAAGAGGAGGAGGAGGAGGGGGAGAGAGGGGCAGGCCTAATCACTTTCCCTGCTGACTTCACAGGAGGGAGGGAGGTAAAGATCACAGCTCCACTAGCACATTGCAGCCATCCCTCCTCTCCCTCTGGCCTTTTGAAGGAGGGCCCAGGATGCCTGCTTCTCTCTCTCTCTCTGCCCACTGGGCTATTGAAGGGGTGATGGATGGCTTCATAAGGAGACAAGATCAATCTCTCATTCACAAAATCTCTCCCTCTTTAAGTGACTCTTTCATTTTCTGTCCATCTCTCTGTCCTCTTTCCAGCTTTTCACTGATGTCACTGATTACAGCCCCCTTTCTCCTCTGTCATTCCCATCTGATTTCTGTTCAACTGATTCTTTCTTTCTTTCTTTCTTTCTTTCTTTCTTTCTTTCTTTCTTTCTTTCTTTCTTTCTTTCTTTCTTTCTTTCTTTCTTTCTTTCTTTCTTTGTGGATGAAGGAATGTCTCACTGTTTCCTTCTCTCCTTCTGCCTGGGGCGGGGGGACAGATGTGAAGGCCTTCCTTTCCCAGCATTCCCTGGGGAGAGTAGGGACAGGTCTTAACACCCTTTAGGAGAGGGGGAGGAAGGGGAGGTAGGGCAGTTTGTTGTCCAGAGGGTCATGTATTGGGAGTCAAGTGATGCATAAGTTATGCTTTGTGTGGACTGATCCCGGGGAAGGAATTTACTGGATTTGTCTGTAATTGGGTTATTTTCCTTTGAAATGGTTTAAGACACAAAGAGGTGAAAAAGGTCAGTGCATCATGGGAAGTGTTACAAAGGTCTGTAAGATTGGGAAAAAATCACAGTGATGCCTCAATCAGCATAATAATATAAACTAATGCAATAAGACAGAATAGATATAAAGAACCACACATCTGTTTGCTGAATATAAAAGTGTGAACCCATCTCACATGTTTATGTGCCGTTAACAAATCAGGTTACTGGGAGAAATCAGCTAACGCAGACATGGATTATAGGTCAGTAAACAGATTTCTCCCCAACCCTGATCTCATTTTAGGACCAGTGATTAATCTTTTCTAAGGGATTTTTCAGATCTGAGCAGTTCTGATTATTGATGTAATGCAAATGTTTAGTGATTCAGTGGGGAAATAACTACATGTTCGCAGTCAGAGTGATCAAAACCCCAAATCACTATAACTGCTAATTGAGTCTAACAGGACTAAGAGTTCTTGCTAATGCCTCTGTGATGTTGTGAGCTAACTACTAATGTCATAGTTGACAGGTTTAAATGAACCATCTTAGTTTAGCGTGTCAGAATGCTAGCATTTGAAAATGAGCATGAGATATAATATAAAGCTGAGGGTGACATGATCGTTGTTAGCTGTGCAGGTACAGATTACGATTTTGACAAAGTGATGTTGCTAACTCAGGGACTGATTCTCTGACTTACACGGATGTATGTTTTCTTGGCAAGCCATCCAATCATTGTTGAGATATTTCAGTCTGGAACATCAATGTAGTGGACAAACTGGTTGGCATCCCTGTACAGCTGTGAAGCTAGCATAGCCGAACAGCTTGCCCAGTTGGTGTCTGGAGGGAAACCACACAAGTGTGGACACAAGTGTCCAGGTCTAACCGGGATGTTAAGACATGTAGCTTACTTTCCCGCTGTTCAGCTCTCAGCAGCCTGCTGGTTATCTGCTACCTTCTTCCTAAGGCTGTTGGAGTGACAGCACACTGTGGTCGCGCTGTGAGGAGCCATTCAGACCTCGCGGCCTTCACAGCACAGCCGTGAAAATCGGCTACATTTAATCAGCCATGGTGGAGGATTTAAAGAAAGGGATCAAGAGAGCTTTGTCTTAATGGATTGGCCACAGTTTAGGGGTCCAGCACACTGAGTTATACCTAGTTAAGAGCACATCATTTGCTAACAGTATAACCCAAACCACATGGTACTTCTCCGAAACTTTACTTGCTCGGATCTCTCTCTCACATTTAAAACCAAAAAATCTGTTTCAATGTTGTTCCTCTGACATGTGAGAGTGGAGTCAATTTGTGCTGTTAAACTCAAAGATGATTCTGATTGATACTCTGGTCAATCATTTCATCCATGTTCAAAAAACAGAAGATTAAGGAATAAGTCAGCTTTTGTGTAATGGAAGTACATCAAGTGAGTCACGCACACAGTGGTCCAATTCTTTGGCTCTGTCTGTACATTAGAATTTCAAGCTTAGGGCCATGGCAATTCTTACCAATACAGTAAGGCCATACAAGACGGAGGCGACATTTAGAAAAAGGGCCAGTGCAGTCAAACAAAGCAGTAAATCAAGTGGCTTGACACATGCTCACCAGACAGTTTGCCGTTTGTCACAGTGTCTGAATGGAACTAAAAGCAAAGTTGTGGACGCATCGGGGTGATCGGCATTGCTCAGATACTGCACAAGAGGCCTTTTGAGACGGCTGCAACACTGATTACATTGTGTGAAGGCCAATCAAAGGAGAAAATGACGAGAGCAGTCATGCCGGACACACACAATGCACAAATGGCAGTGGTCATATGGTGGAGGAGAGAGGTGGTGCTCTGGGGATTTTAAAGATGCATTTTGGGATACAGGGTCAGACGTATGGGGAACTCTCTCACACTCAACATACAGTATATGACAAAGAGGCACATAAACAACCTTGTGATATCTCTGTGTGCCTGATTCCACAAAGTGGAATGAAATACTACAAGCGCTTTTACTGAATAGTCTAATGGAACTTTACAGATAAAAACATGTTACTAACTTGATTCATGCAAAATCTATAGAAGTATAAGGGTAGTTCTTGGCCCTGTGTATGATTTTAAAGTTTCATTGGAGCAAACAAAAGATCTTAAAAAATCCAGAGATAAGATAAAAGTGGTTTTCACCTTGCAACCACTGCATCTAGGTTTTTACATCCATTTATAAAGTTTAAGAAGGAAATATTGAGGATACTCTAATGTCAGTTTCTCTGTGTTGTAGTTGTGGTCTTGTTTTTTTCATAATGCATCAATCTATCTCTGTGGAGAGTAAGACCTTTAAAGGATCAGTTCATCAAAATTACAAAACTATCTGCGTGGTATCTGCCTACACACACAGTTTCAGTTCTACTATTCAGGTTTTGAGATAAAGGCGTCAGTCAGCTTCAAACAAAGGTCTTGTCGGACGAGTGAAGTCCCACGCCTTTCTGATTTTGGAAATAGGGTGTGGGCTACATCAGACAGTTTTTGTAACTTTCTGAAACTGATAATCTCATAATCATTCCCAGTCTGTGCCCAAAGACAGAACATGACTCAAATGTTCTTTTCATTCTTTAAACAGCTAAATACAGTATGTTACTTTTAGTTTGTAAAATTTAGTCTGTCCGGCTTCTTGTGGATAACCCACAGGGTTGTAAATAAGGGGTCTTCAGTGGATCTACTTCAGTAAAGAAACAGCCACCATCAATACTGTTGATGGTACAGTATGTTGTGTTGATCATCCACAGAAGCAGGGACATTGTTTTTGTAGAGACACACTGCTGTTATTTTTTTTGTCATGTTTTGTAAACCACAAATGCAAGTCCATATCTCAGAGAACTCAAAATCTCCAACAACACTATATGCACTTCTAATGACTAGATTTGGTCATAAATGTCATGGAATACTGTTAACCTAACCAGTCCCAAACCAGTTACATCATGTACACCAGAGTGTGTTTTATCATTGGTACCTTTGGTGAAGGGGTTGGTGGTGTAGATTTGAAGCAGGTGAGGGTCCAATCACATGAGAAATGTTATTTACAGGGACACAAAACACACACCGACACCACATAAACACAGAGTCAGGGGTCAAATGACAGAAACAGATGGCTGTGACACTCGGTCTCTCTCTGAGTCTTCCTTTAGTCTCTGTCTGTCTGTTGATGGGGACAATGACGATGATTGTGGCGATAATGATGATGATGATGGTCGTAATGATAACAAGTACTGGCTGTTATGTTGGCCCTTTCCTGAATCCCTCAAAGCTTTAACAGCTCTCTGATGTTTTTGCTATGTAACCGATGTGATGAAGGGATTTTTAAAGTCAAAGTTCCTCTCTATCCTGATCTCAACCTTCAGTTTCCAGCACACACACACACACACACACACACAGACACACACAGGTCCACACATATCTGCTACCTACATATCAAGAATGATTTTGATCATGTGCCTCACGGGAATCAGAGAGAGTGTTTGGCCTGAAGGCATCCCAAAATGGGAATCGGTGTGTGTGTCTGTCCACTATGTTTGTGTGTGTGCGTGCCCGTTCATGTGGGAGGGCTGCTAGAACAGGGGATTTTTTGTGTTGGGGAAGAGAGAGGCTTGGGCACTTCATCTTCTCTTCTGTGCACTGCCAAAAAGGGCAGAGGTCAAAAGTCAGGGCGATTGGAGAATTCCGCGCTGCATGCCGACAGATCGGGTTTCAAGAGTGGGGGAGGGTCGTGGATCACCCTAGAGGGATAGGTGCCTGTGTGTGTGTGTGTGTGTGTGCATGTGTTTGTGTGTGCATGAATACATGTATGTGCCGTGAGTGTGCGTGCCTGTGCATGTGCGTGTGCGCGTGCTAGGCCTGCGTGCACATGCGTGTTTATGTGTGAGCTTGTTTGGGCAGCCCTTTTTTTAAAAACATCTCGCTGCTGCTTTAGTGCTCAGAGCATTTGGAACTTTCTCTTGATGTTTACTGCTCTGTGGCGGTTGTGCAGAGGAGACTCAACCTTCATGAGGCAACACCTCAACTCCCTGACCTCAATGTCACATTGTCCACAGCTCGGAGACATCTATTCCAGAAATGCTTTAGATCCATTTTGGGTGTCTTTTGTCAGTCAGGGGCTTGGAAAACCTGTCACGATTTGTAAAAAATAAAACAAATTTCCTCGCCAAATATCAGTCAGATATTAGACATCACAAAACTTTCTGTGACAATAAGGTTTAGATATTCCAAAGCTTTTGGAGAATAACAAAGAACATTTGGAGAAGTCACTGATTGAAGGAGTCTCAAGTCTCTTTATAACCAACAAAACCCTTTACCACCTCACCCGGTAAGAGTTTAAACTGTCGACTCAACCGCAATCAATCCAGAGAGACGCATCCTGGGTTTAAACATTTAGCAGAAGGTGCAGTCATTCAAATGGTTTCAGATGCAAAGGAGTACAGACCTCAGCGACTAGCAGCTCCCATTGTGGTCTTTGTAACTGATCATTAACGAACATGTGCTCCGGGCCTCCAGTGGCTCCTGGGGAGCCCGGACTGATCGCCACAGCTGTGTTTCTATTGTGCTTACCCGTGGTGTCGAAAAATAACACAACACCCCAGCTCTGGCTATGTGCTGGAATTTATTGTATTTACTTTCCAAGGCGTAAAGAAGCAAAGGTTGGAAAAAAAGACCTTCAGTGGTAAAGCACATAGGAAACATTAAGAGGGATAACGAGAGGGGTTTTTATAATGGTGCAAAACAGGCAGTGATTTATGTTGGTGTGTATAAAGGTTTCTGTGGGGATGATAATGTTACATGAAGAACTGAGGAGAGTATGTAAAGAGAAGGTGGTGTCAGCTCTGTAGGGGATTGCTTCGTCAAGTGTTTCACTGTTGAGACAAAAGACATATTCAGTGATAGCACAGACAGAAATTACAATAAAAGCTCTTTGTCAGCTCTTTTAATGTGACAAAGAAAACTGGCTAGACTCCCATATGACACTTGCTTTGCTTTATGTTCTGCTCTGCTTCACAATGAGTGGATTGTAGATTTATGTCTTTGGCACTCTGCTTTTTTCTGTTGTGGGCAGAGGAAGTGTCATACTTTCACTGCGTAATGACCACAGCATCCAGAACAAGTCATCCTCTCTCATCTCTGTGTGCTGTTTCCACAGGAGCAGCCTGAGCCACAAGAGAATCACACAAAACAAATGTTGGATATGAACTCCACATGCAAATTCATTTAACCCCTCAACAAACTCATACAACTCATTCTCTGTTGCCAAAATTTATATTTACATCCTTAGAATTTTATTTTAGATGCTGGTGGAGATCGAAAAAAAAAATTGGAAAGTGTGTATAAAATGATACACGAGACATCTAGAAAATTCCCATTTCATGACTGGTTCAATGAAGATTTTGTAACTTATGCTAATGAATATGTCACTGAATGTCAAACTGAAAGGCTGGAGTCTGAGGAAGTGGTTCCTCCACTGATCTACTATGCTTATTTCTGTCTCTTTTTTGTATATATGACATTTTATTGCCTATTAAATCAAAACAACCTGATGGGATAGTTGTTTCAAAGAGATTTATTTCTTATAGGGTTTTAGGTATTTTGTGGCCTCTATACTACAGACATGTAGTGACAGGGCCCCTACTCACAGACTGTGAAGCTTAGTGAGGGGTCCCATTTTCATGCATTACTATTTATCATATTTCTACACTTGCATTCTATTTTTCCTTTTGCTTTGTGTTAAATTAAGTGAAACTGGAAAGGTATAGAGTAACATTAACAAACACTATTTTTAATACGGCACTTCAGTGATTTAGTATTGCACATCCGCTAAGAAGTGGTACTCGAGACATGGCAGATTTATATAATAAAGGTCAAAATTAGAACCTGGGATATCCTGTCCTGCTGAGAGTCAAGCTTCAAAAATGCTGGATCCTACATTTCCTGTAGTGCAACTCGGTAGTAAGGAGATAATGTATGTGTGGCTTGGCTTTATACAAATAACAATGGATTGAATTAAATGTACACATCTTTCAAATCAGCTCATCAGTGCATATTTCAAGCCTCATTTAGGTTATTCCTGACATGGGTTATTTTTTAAGCTTTTTAAGGCTCTTCCAGACATTGTGCAGCTGTTTTCACATGAGAAGTACCCATGTGACCATGTCAAGTAAAGTGATGGTCATGTTTAAAGCTGGTGGAATAACCCTTTAATAGGGAATTAAAAAAGAGGAAAAAACAGCTGAAAATCTTTTATGACACATACAATTAAAGTTTTATGACATAAAAGGTCTCTCAGCAGGTAACTGGTAACTGCCCTCTAACATGAAACATTAATACAAACAAAACCTATGCCAATTATGTACACACTGGCCAACCCCTGTGTATGTGCGTGATGATGTGTGTCTGTGTATATGTGTGAACATACATTATGGACTTCCACAATCAAGATCAACAACATTCATCAACATCAACATCATTTATACGCTTCTAAAACCAGCAGGGCTTTTGTTACACACTTACTGCTGCACTGTTGCACATGCATTTTCATGCAAGCACCTGCAAAAGCAGCTCACACATTCCCCACTGCCTTTACTTCTTCTGCATAGGACGCTGGCACTCTAAAAAAAAAAAGGCCCAAAAAACTGTACACACAAGTGTTTTTATAGTATCAAATCCTTTACTGGCTGTTTTATACGTTTCTGTAGTTATTTTTTTGAACATGGCGAGGGATCATGAAAGAGAGCAAACAAGTCATTGATAGATCGGATGGAGCAGTCTAAACGTGGGACTTGACCTCCCTTTTTCCACTCCCTGGGCTATTTGAGCAGAGTGTTCGGATCAGGACCGGCTCTCAGGCCCTAATGGAGGCAGCTCATTTCGAGGGGGCGATGTATCTTTGATGCCGAGCCCATTAACAATGCGTCCTTTCTGTGACTGGGTAAGAATTGGCCAGCAGGGTTCCAGCAAGAGGGGAAAATGTAAACGGGGGATTAGCCGGACTAATGGCCTCAACTTGTCGTTGATGTTAATTAGCGTTAATTAGGACCCCCTTCATTTAGCAGGTCGGACGAAAGGAGGAGGGGGCGGCAAGCTGCTGATGTTTTCGCAAATGTCTTGGCTCATGTTTGAGCACACACGGTCAAACTCTCAAACACACTTTTTCACACTCGCACACAGCAGGCCGAGCACTTTCTCATTAATTTGGGCATCATGTCTGTGCTCACACTCGTACGTTGACGGCTTCCCTCTGTTTGTTCTGTGCTCTTTGTCAGAGGCCGTTTACTCTCACTACAATGACTCCCTTTCACTTGGTTTGATCTTCAGGGCTATTCAGCCTCTTCTTTTCTAGTGGTCAAGAGAAGAAACCACCATTCCACCTCGACTCTTTGCACAGCCCTAGAGCCAACCGTACCCCCTTCCCCTCCCTGTGTGTGTTTGTATGTCCACTGATCCAGGGGAATGACAGTGGCAGGATTTAGGATCTTTTTTTGCTTTCAAGGTTCCTTCACTGAGACATAATCGGCCACTTTGTTGGGTCGGTTAACCTCGTATTGTCCAGGAGGCCCCTTAGAGCTCCGATGCCATTCAGCTCACTTGTACCCCTCCTTCTTGTGCTCTACTTGTGGCAGCAGCTTCGTGCACCGCATACATCCAAAAACACATGCACTCACATTCAGGAAGTGGGTGACACTTGCACATGCACACAAACACAGAGTTTGCATGTCCTGCGCTCTACCTGAGGCTTGTTTTTACTTTGACATGCACGGCCACCCCTTCCAGCGGGCTCGCTCTCAGGCTTGATGTCCCAGCAGGATTCAGTGGTGTGAAATGGGGGCCCCACAGTTTGCTGCTAGAGAGAAGAAGGGGGGAAAAAAACGCTTCTCTCTGGCCAACACCTGGTATCACTTTATTAACCCTCGGCTGTCTTGACCCCTGAGAGCCAAGGAACAGCAGGGCCAAAGGGGGCCGCAAGGGACTGAGAGGTGGGGGGTGGAAGAGGAGAAGGGGTGCAAGGGGTGTATGGACGTCACCGCGCAGCCTTTGAAGGGGGAAGCGATGCCCCTGCATTGGAGCCCCTGCGATGACTTTACCAGTACTGTGACCCCCCTTGACCCTGACACCCCCTCCCTAAGCCCGACCCAAAACCCCACCCCTCTCTCGCTGCAGCTGCCGGCTCTCATTGGCCCGCCGTTGGCCACTGTGGCGGAGGGGAGGAAGGAATGGACAGAGAGAAGGAGAGAGAAGGAAAGAAGGGAGAGGAGAGGGAAGACAGGGAGAGGGACAGGGGAGCAGCGAGAAGGGGCTATGCAAAAGGTCAACTGTTGGTCAGAGGTTTTTATTGGAAGTGCAGGAGGGAGGGAGCGGGAGTGGGAGAATGCGTTAAAGACCACCGTCTGAGATTTTAACTGCAGGGAGGGGAATTTGGCCTTTTTCCACCTCTACACACGTTTAGGAGTTTGAACACAGACCAGTGTGCCAGCGGCCTGATGTTTAAGTACAGAGTAGTGGAGTGATGCCCCATGGGCACTGCAGGGTCAGTTCAACTTTAAGCAGCTTTTAGTGCATGATTGTGAGGGTTGTATTCTCCATGTTGACTCTGAGCTGCACAGCAACCGCACAGCAAAGTTGAGTATCCTCATGTCACATGCATTGCTTATTCAGGGTATCGAACATCTCTAGGGTCATGTAATTACCGTCGGATGGTAGGCCTGTGCAAATTCCATCAGAGGGACGTCATACTGGAGGATTAGTGCTGATCCAATCAGAGGTTGTGATCAGTCCAAGGCAAGTCTGAAAACCCAATATGAGCCTCTGATTAGTTGCTGGCACAGTCAATAGGGATTCATGATCCACAAATAGAACCTGTAGGAACAAGTTAGCTCTACTGACCTTTCATCAAAATCACCATCAAGATGCTTGTTGACCAGCTGTCAGTCTCACCTGTACTTCATACAACTGATGCTCTTTTACAGTCAGGGATCTATGATCATGCTGCAACTTACTATTACTTCTACACTTTATCTTTATCTTTCTGATTAAACAATTAAGTAACTGAAATTAAACCCTGTTTTACTTCCATATAGCCCAAAAAATGATTTGGGTTTTGTCCAAAATCCCCCAAAATATTTAAAGTCCCACTTTTCTCAGAAATATGTGCTGCTTTGTGTTACTTCACTTGGACATCTGACCTTCACTGAGAGGAATAATGTGTGTGCAGAGTGTGACACTGTGTGCACATTCATCAGCTGAAAAGGGAAAACATTGCTATGCTCTCCTCGAGTCTTTATTTTTCGTTAGGTAAAACAGATTATACTTTAGTACTTTTTTTTTTTAAATGTTTTGAGCCAATCCACTTAATTCTCATAGAGCAGCAAATCTTCATATCTGAGAAGCAAAACATTAGGCTCATTTCTTGCTATAGGACTTTCCTGTTAGTTGGCTGACTGACTAATTGACTAATTGCTTTAGCACTACATATGAGCAGAGAGCTCAGACCTCCACAAGAGCCAGTGGCCAGACTTCAGAGAAAAAAGAATCTAATTCAAAGTAAATGATAGGTTACAGTTCTGCCCCAAAATTTAATAGCTTCTTCCCCAGCCTGTACATCATCCCTGCAACAAGTTGCGTAGATATCAGTTCAAGGTTTTTGTGTAATCCTGCTAACGAACAAACCAATAAGCAGATGCAGGTGAAAATAAAACCTCCTTGCAGGGGGTAACTTATACCACTGCAAACTTAAAACAATGTCCAGGTCCCAGACACATTCATATGGACAACTCAGACAGATTTAGAGATTATTCAACCCACTCAGGAGCCATTTGGAGATGGATCAAAACTGTCCTCACTATCCCCCATTTCTCCACATTGAATGTCCCTGTTGCCCAATTTTTTACGAGCCATCTAATCACAAATTGAGCACACACAAATAACGCTCGTTTGCCTGAAGACACAAGTCGTGTATGAGACACACAACTGTTGCCATGTCAGAGCGTTCCTCTGCGGGGGGGACAGATTACAGGCCTGCTCTGGGTCGTGTCGGGCATTCATCCAGACTCCACTCCACGATCAGGAAGACATTGTGAAAAACAAGGTTATCTCCTGACTCAACCCCTGCAGTGCAGCGTCAACACTGTTCTGCAGCAGCTCCAGCCTCGACCGGCGAGTCACAAGGGCTCAGCCTTCAGCCAGGGTCCAGAGGTTAATTTATTGCCTGATCGCATGACCGCGGTTTGGGAGTAAAAAATGGCAGTAAATGTTGCATTATGAAGGTGGAGGAGGAGGAAGGGTGGAGAATCACAGTCTGTCTGCAGAGCAGACTGCTTGGTTAAGTGCACTGGTCACACTCCGAACGCCTGACAGCTTTTAATACGGGCTGTTTGAGCATAATTTACCAAACAAGACAGTGTGTCTCCACTGTGAAGCAAGGAAATTGGTCGTGATTGGATTAGATTGTTTTTTTTTTTTTTTTTGCATTGTTCTTG
>OMNW01009726.1:18909-29278 GCA_900303245.1 Selene dorsalis | reverse complement strand
ATGCATAAATTGCAGCTCTGACTACAGGAATTTCTATGATTTATGTCTGGTAAATGCTGAAAACTGTCAATTTATACCAAATTAAGCTGGTCATTATTGCTACTGTGTGAGATGTGACAGAACATGTTATTTTTTTTCCTACCATTTAAATGAATATTCTCATATCGTACTCACCTGTTCCTGAAATTAATTAACAGGCAATATCCTGGAAATATAAATCAATATTTACTTACATGATTTTATACAAAGCACGCAGCCATGTAACATGTTTACCGTGTTTGTCATCTCCATTTCAGAGCAGAAACATGATGCAGTGTTTACATTTCAATAAAAATCCACAGTGCACATGCTCTCAGCGCTGCAAGACAGCATGCAGCTAAGTTTATAGCCCTTATGGACCAATATCAGCCTTTTGTATGATTCAATATTAGACCAATAAACATGCACTGTACAATAACCTGAGAGCAGTGTAATCACAAACATGGGGACGGCGTCTCCCTTTTTAAATTGCGCCATATCAGAGGATATTAGCATCCACGTAACATAATGATCTGAGAGCCATGCCCCAGGACCTATAAAACTATTAGCAGGGTATCATGCTGATGATGCCTTCACCCCCAGGGGTGACAACATCTGCCGGTGTGTGAGTGTGTGAGGAACAGACAGAGACAAAGAGGGAAAACACGAGACAGAAAGAGTGTGTTAGTGGGAAATATGCACATTAGACGCACAGAGAAGCTGATGTTGGCCATGCCAGAGCGGGTGTCAACATCTGTGCGTGCGAGTGTGTGACAGATACACTGACACACACGCTTACACACACAGACATATAGAGAAAGCCACATGGTTCCAAGCCCATTAAGCTGCTCATTAGAGAGCCAGTCACAGATGGTGCTGCTCTTTACACCACACTGGAAATGCCCTTAGAAAGCTTCCCATAGTCCCCTACAGCTATACTGTTCCTGTCCCACCCTCCCACACACACACACACACACACACACACACACACACGCCTGTGTGTGGGTGTGCACATGAATATATACTGTACCTATGCATAAACACATGTGTAATGGTGTGCTGGTGTTTTAATGCAGGTATTACATTAGTTATCTTTGATTCCCACCTTAACTCAAATGAACATACATTAATAAAATGTACAGTCCTGTTTTTATGCTTAAAGATGCTAAGAGTAATACTTCATCTCCCTTTTTGAACATTCAGTAGTCAGAGAAATCACAGCCCCCATTTTCACAACTCTGTATTGATGTCTTGAGGATTTCTTTTGGTGATACAAAAGAGTCAGCTGGTGCTCATGGGACTTTTTAATGGCAAACAACAGGAAAAGCACAAGTGCATCATATGACTCTAACAATGTCTGTGATCCAGGTAGAGAAAATCTCTGCTGTTAAAGCTGAGAATGGCTGCCCATAACTGGAAGATACACTAAAATAAAAATCAGTATTTACACTAGTAATAAATTCAGCTTATTTTAAATCACCTATATTTTTGTGTTTTCACTTTACAATTTATCATGTGACAAAACTGACCTGTGAAATACCAGGATAGTGAAACTGAAGAATTAAACTCTGACCTTTCTGATTTTTTCTGCAGCGTTACAAACTTTCAACAATCCTTTCACCTGTGAATGGAACATGACCGTAACAGGCCGTTATGTTTCTCCGGCCTTACGTCCTTTATCACTATCTCTCAAAACATCTCCTTATTTGGCAGCTGAGGCTTCAGGGTGGAAACGTGACGCCACGGTATCTGTGACAGACTGGAAGGAAAGAAAAGAGCCATCGTGGGCCTCTTCAGAGCAGGGCTCAGAGGGGAAAATGGGGCTAAACATCTTAACCTAGATAATTCTCAAGCCAAACAGCTGGCCCCCGCACCGCTGGCAGACTCTGCTAGATTGGACATATGCTCTCATTTGTGTCACTGTCCGTGCCGTAAAGCTCGTGTATAGAGTGTGCGGCTCAAATGTCTCAGTGCATCTGTGTGTGAAGTGTCATTGTGCGAGCGCCTCCGCACTATAGGTTGTGTTGGCGTACAATAGGTGTGTAGGATATTTATGTGTGGAGGCATGTGTGTGTGTGTGTGTGTGTGTGTGTGTGCGTCGTGCAGGGAGCAGATGTTTCATGCCCGTGCTATAGATCTCTCATTTTGTTGGCCTGTCTGTCAGAAATGAAACATCTCTATTAAAGGCTGTGATGAGACAATGAAGCGCTGATGTACAGTCGCCGGCTTTATCAGAGATGAAATTCCTCATCTGCACCAATTCTCTGCTTGAGAGCCCAGCGGTCTCCTCTCCCTCGTTTCATTGCCCCATATCTCCTCTTCAACCCCTCCTCCTACAACCTGTCCCTGCTGCTCCCCTTCCACTGATCGCCTTCTCTCTTTTTACCTCCACTTTTTTTTGCCCATCTTTCTCGTGTTTGTGCTCATTTTTATCTCCTTCTCCCCTTTCCCCTTTCTGTCCAGGTCGCTTGATTTCTCCTTCCCCCTGGATTTATCTCTCTTTCTCTCTCGTCCTCCTTGATCAATATATCTCTCACTCTCCCTTTTCCTGCCTGTCTTTCTCTCTGACAGCTTCTTTCTTTCTGTCTCCTCCCTGTATCTATGCCTTGTGTGAGAGACAGGCCCATAGCAGAGCATTATCAGCCCTCTGTCTCTCTCTGCCTGTCTGTCTCCAGGGCAAGCAACTGTGATGGGGCCTAATGCACTATTGATCCCTGTCACCCCTCAGAATATACCTGCTGATGCACACAGGGGCGCGCCCACACACACACACACACACACACACACACACACACACAGCCCCTATAGGACTCACACTAATGCTGCTGTGTGCACTTACATACATGTACACATCTTCACACACAAACACATGAACATGCAAGCAGGGCAAGAAGACCAAAGGCACATGAAAACAAGACAAACACACACATGACGTGACAGAAGAAGAATGACCCTTACTTGTGATCACGAAAGTTCACCGATTTGTCACAATAACACTATGCTAAGGGTTTACACACACACACATGCACACACACGCAGTTAAAGTGTATAACCTTTGCGGACAAGAGGTCACCATGTGAGGAGGACGTGAGGATGTTGCTATCTCTTGAACCCTTTCATCTCGGTCGTCCCTCATTACCATCTTTTCTCCTGAGCTTTTTGGTCTTTGTTTTCAGTCAGATTTGCCGAGAGAGACAGACACACAAAGGCATCAGCATAACAATTGCAGTGCATTGTTGACTTCAGATTGACGGTGGTGGTGTCAATTTAAATAACTAGAATGTGAATACTTAAAATTCCCCAAGCTTACCCAATCTGACAAGATATCTCACATTATGTATTCTTATTGCAAAATTCAAATGAAACACTAAAGGAGCTGGCCGATATACAAGTTTTGCTTTTGCTGTGTAGCTAGCGTTAGCATTAACTCACAAGTGTAGAAGAAGCATTATGATTTCAGCACCAAACATCTTTACTTTACTCACCTTTACCTAACAGTTGTCTGGTGACGAAACAAGTTAACTCTAATGCATCTTTTCTTCTACTGAAGTTAGCATGCTAACCACCTAGCTCTGGCCTTTGCTATCATATTCTGAGAGCGTGTCACTGGCGCCTCCACTCTTCCCTGAAGCTGCAACACTGCTTAGCATCTATCATAACCTCGTGTAAACGTAATAATGGCTGAAGTTCTAAAATCAAGCAACAGTCACCACCCTCTGCTGACCAGAAACCACATTTGGCGGCAACAGCAAAAACAGAGATAGCCCCTTTAAAGACTCCATCTATATCCCTCTCATGTTTGTACATAAAATATGGAGCACGAGCTGGGAGGTGATTAGCTTAGCAGTTATTTTTTTCTTTAGAAATATAAGAGAACGAGCTATACTCTGTGCAAAGGTAATAGTTGGTAAACCAGAACATCTAATGGTCAATAAATAACACTAAACTGACCAGATTGTGTCACTGGCAGCTGTAGTTAGCCGCTAACTAGCATAACTGCCCCATGGAGTTGCTTTTTGAATCACGTTAAAATGATGACAACTTTAAAGTCAGGATTTTTCACAGCTATCGCATCACCTTCATTTCTTACATTAAAAACAAAAAGTAATCATGAAAACCAAACTAAAGCCCCCCCATGTGAGATGGTACTGAAAATCACACGCTCATTTCCTTTAAGCTCATCATAGGATCCTCCAATGTGCCGTACTATCGTTCAGCGTAATATAGCTCATTATAGCTTCCTGCTTAGACCAAAGTGTAACCAATTTGCATTAATGTTTTGCTCCAAGTGTCTTTTCCTGTCTCCGAGCCATCATCGGCTGAGAAATCATTTCTGTAAACCCATGAGAGTTCATCAATCTAGGGAAAATACCTATTTATCCCACACAGTATGTTACAGTAATCCAGCTGTCTCCCACAGTGTGTATCGTAAAAGATGCACAGCTTACAGAAAATAGGAAACCTAATGAAATATGATGTGCATGTGTATGAGTTTTCTGAGATTTACTCCCTTAAGTCATCACTGAGTGGAAGGTGGGAGGAATAATCCATTGTCTCTCCATTGTATGTTAAACACAAGAGCGAGCACCATGGAAGGAATCTTTGACAGAGGCTGAATATATAACGCGGATGGATGGGGAATAGGTGGCATGTTCATCCCTCAACATGCTCCCACGCCGGATGAATGTGATGCGATGCCTGAGGACTTAAAAGATCATCTGCCGTTGGATCTAAACTGATTGATACCATAGCGCACAGACAGATATACAAACAAAATATGCACATATGACAGGGAAATCCACTACAGGATTCATACTGCAACAATTATTTTCCTTATCAATAAATCTGTCTGGCAATATCATCCCAATTCCAGGGTCACTTCATAGCCTTAGAGGATGTCACTTGGACTTCATCAGCAAAGTAGATTTACATCCAGATGTAGCACACATTTTAACCAAATGTTGAGAAATTCTGCACAAAAATGCAAATGGATGCATGTTTCCATCCACTGGATTTGATTCATCTATATGAACAATCGGTGGAGCTAATTTTCCAGTTGGGTGCCACTGCAGAAGAAGAGATGATGCAGTTAAAAGAGTTCCAGCCAAATCTCAAATGCTGGAATAACATTGTAGGAGACATGAAAGAAATATAATGCATCTACTCTCAATCTTATTTAAGCAACATGAATTATTTGCTAAGGCTGTTTCCATTTTCCTTTTATTGTGTGTTGCTTTTATTGATGCACTAACATTTCCACTTCATTTGAGATATTAAAAGATTTTTTTTTTCAAATTTCCACACTTTTTTTTTTTGTAACTTGAAAATATGCCCAAAAATTGGTGGCCAGAAACAAGTGGTCTGAAGAAGTTCTCTTATCTATAATTAACTGATTGATTTTTAGTCTACAAATTATCACAAAACAGTAAAAAATAACCACGACAAATCCCCAGATTTCGTTTCTGTTAAACAGTGTGACAGTGAGCCAAAATGCACAAACCCAGGACCCTGAAACTGAAGCAGCCAATGCCAGAAAGCAGCGAGTCTGAAGGAACTGTTTAATATTCCTTGCTTATAAAACAGAACATTAATTATTGTATTTGATGTTCATTAATTCTCTGCTTCTAGCAAAATTCATTAACCAATACAGACTATTTTTTTATCGTTTCTTTTTGGCCTGCTCTACTGGACTTTGAACTGTTATGTTCATCCATATTGAATTTACCTTGCAGTGTACAAACATTACTGCATTTTCCTTAACAGCATGTAAATGAGCTTTATCTGGTTAACACTTGATGCTTCCAACATGTATAGTTTTTGTGAATTCTAATAATTATTTATAACCATGAGAACAATAATAGAAAGACACAGGATTTATACCAGTAATGACGTTTCTATTCCACCAGGTTCCTGTAAACCATATCTATGGGCTACTTTGGGTCACGTTTGGTGTTGGTATCACAAAATGTTGGATGGAAATGTTGGATGCGGTAGATTTACAGCATCCAACACATTACTGCAGGCTCTGCGGCTGCCACATTGTTTGTCCTCTCCATTTTGAAGACGATTTCACACAAGTTTTCATAACTGGATCTCAAATGCATTTCAACTCATTGAACAACATACATCAGAATCCATAGATGACCCCACATATGAAAAAACCCTGGACTACACATGCTCCAATCACAGCTGTCATATCAGAAAAATGTCCAGATATGATCCATATTCTTGGGGTTTTGGCGCAGTAACATGTACGTTTATATATATATATATATATATATATATAACGTCTGGTGCTGTGACTGATGCAAATGGCTGGTTTATCTTTGTCTCTTTCTGCCTCGCTCAGTCTGTCACTCTCTGTCTCAGTCGCTCTGCACTCTCTGATGGATGACTCTTAGTCATCGTCTGCAGAGATCAGTATACAGTCTGGGCCTCCGTCAGCCCCAGTGAATTAATGGCTGATGGGAGTGCAGTGATAGAGCCACAGGATCAATACATCAGACCAAGAGATGCTGAGAGAGAAACACTCGTCCTGTGTTTGTGCTTCAAACTGTGAATGTTTGTGCCTCCCTCTGTATTTTAATGTCTGTGTGTTGGTGTGGTTGTGTGTGCTTGGAGCTCAGGAGCAGTTTACATCTGTGTTTTTGTGAGTGTATTACAGGTTGCAACTCCGTTGACACAGACAAATCAAAAGTGCCCACTTCTCCTAATGCCCACTTTCCCTCGTCAGCGTCTTCTAGGCAGAGACGGCAAATCATTACCTCTCTGTTTTTCTGCCTTCTCTCCTTCTATTCCTTCTGTTCTGTAGATCCAAAGTGCTGCTGTGGTGGTTTGTGGGATTAATTAGTAAACACAAAGTGCTAAGTGGAAAATCTTTGCAGGGACAGACACAGTTGGGTTGCAATGATTGATTGTGAAGCGAAAACATGCGAGAAGGCGTTAGACTCTGTGTTGCTCATTAATAAACTTCTCCATAATGAACTCCTAACTTCTTGAGGAGCGTGTTTTTTTTTTGTCTTTTATGAGTATTGAGAGACTTAAGGCTGGAAAACAGCCCCACAAACACATCCCAGGCTTCATATGTTAGGAGTAAAAGCAGAAAGCGGTTTTGTGAATTAGCCTACATACTCACACTGTGACTCACACCAAATGAGTCACAGTGTATCAGCCGCAGACAGAGGCAGAAGGGCAGGAGGAACTTTAAAGCCTTGAGAGGGCGGAGATGGATGTGAAAAGGGATAAGGTCGATTATAACTTCTTACATTCAAGCACCTCAGACCTTCACATAAACCCCCCTTTTTTCTTTTTACAACTTTATTGGTAACAATAAAGTTGTAGCATCACCCAGCAATATCTTTTACCATCTTCTATCACCTCCTCCCCTATAGGCCACACTTAGACCCTTTGGGAGGGAGTCGATCCACTGAGACTTGAACCTTGTTACTACATTAGTCACATAAATGTTTTCATACAGGGAAGGTGCCATGTGAGTGTGAAGAGGAAGAAGTAACATCAGATAAGACACTTCCCTCGTCATATTGCACAGAGCTGTTGGACTACTTTTTTGGTGAGAAGAGCCGTAAAAGAACCAAAAACACATTCGTCCTTCATATTACTACTTTTTCCAGCAGTGTCACCACTCCATCTCCTGCATCAACTGACATGAATATGAGCATTAAAGGTTTTTTTTGTTTTTTTTGAATGTCCTGTCATGTCTGAATAAAACGATTATGAACATTCACACATTGGACAGCTGCTGTGTGTCTAAATGACAACTCTCTCTATGACAACAGCAATGACTGCACATGTCTGAGAGGGAATTTAATCCTAAAATGAAATAATAATAAGGCTTAATATGCTAAATTCAGGCTGTAGAGATGTAAAGACACTTTTCACACACTCCTCCAGTGTTGGTGTTGACTTCTATAGGGACATTGCCTCTCTGGATTAAGAGGAGGCTCCTTGAGTGTTAGTTGTTCCAGTGCCTGGAGAGGGGATATCCTTGCACACATACACACAAGTATTTGAACGTGAGGAGTTTGTTTACATTTCCACTTTCCGAGTGTTTGTGCGCTCTGTTGCTTCCCAGTGATGGCGGAGCATCGGAAATCTCCACTGAGCACGTGCAGAAGATGTTTACACTCCTCCTGTGTTTACTACCTGGCTCCTATAGGATAGACAAACAGAGGGGACCCAAGATGCAAAGAAACATTATGGGTTTTCTTGGACGTACACAAAAGCTTTTCATGCGCGCACACACACACACACGGAGAAAATGAACAGACACACACTTCATACTGGCTGCCTGTTGGTGGTGGTGTGTTCAGGTTCCAGCAACTAGGGGCTTGTTTGTTTGGTTTCCACTAGTGAGCAAATCAAGCTCAACTGCTGTGAGGGTATGGCTGTTTAGCTTAACACACATTCAAACGAGTGATGAGGTGTGTGTAATTACCCATAGACACACACACACATGCAAACTCAGCTTGTGTGTTCAGTGAGCACAGATTGCTCCGGAGCCTGGCTGGTATCTAAGGGACGTCTTTTGATAAATTGTTAAGTTAAATTAATACCTAGAGCCCCCGAATGACAGTTTTTTCCCTCTAATTAATTGTGTTGCATTAGCAACTAAAATTACAGCTTTTCATGGCTCAACTCGTTCTCAAGCGTTCCTATAATTTCTGCTGAACTAAACACATGTATGTCAATATCAAGGCTGAACATGCAGAAGAAAAGAAACTAAAATGATGTTAGTCAAAATGATGTACAAACACAGTAACAGCTATGGGTTCAAATCCGACCTGCGGCCCTTTGCTACGTCACCTCCATATCTCTCTCTCCTTGACTTTCTTGTCTCCTAAAATGCCCCAAAAATAACATTAAAAATGATCATTTCCACCATTGTTCTGCCTGTTTTTATTAATCCTCTGCCATAACTGAGTTTAAACTGTCAGGAAGAAGACGTGTGCTCTCCAGATTTAAAGATCTCCTCCAGACACATTTTAAGACAGGTCAAAGCACTCTGCTTTGAATAATGATGTGTATCTATAAGTCATTTCAAATAACCAGTTAGAAATCGCTTTCTCTGTCATTTAAAAACACAGTGTGTGTGTGAAGAGTCTGCCCATCAGACGTCTCCCCCAGAAACATCTTCAGCATCCAATTTTACTATGTTGATTCACCTTCAATGCCAAAACTATGCAACAATAAACTAATTGAATTCTTTTGAAAAGAAAGAAAATGCAGGAATGAATTTGTTTTGACTGGTAGAAAATTAATATTCCACGTGTGTATGTGTGTGCACATGCATTTCATCCACTGATTATCATGCTGGCTGTTATTTATTTGCATTATGTGTGTGTACTTACAGTAATTGTTTTCCTGTATTTGTGTTCTTGTGCTTTGGTTTGAGCACTCTGTGACCAACCCAGCATATTTGTCCATGCTTGTCTCTGCATGTGTGTGTGTGTGTGTGTGTACCTATGTGTGTGGGTTGAAATGACTGTGTGATGACTGTTTTTGTTTGCATGTGTATGTTACTGACCTGCAGGTGATTGAAACCAGGCTATGATGACACCACAGTGATACACCAGTCAGGAGCTCCTGCCCTCCACTGACACCCACTGCCGATGTTAGGGTGACCTCCACCTGACCTTTTCTATCCTCCCATCCACCCACAGCTTGCTCCACTCCTCTCTTCCTATTGTTATCTCACTTTTTTCTTTCCTCTATTTTCCATCTCTCTAAATTCTTCCTCCACATTTGCATTTTTTCAGTCGCCTTTTTCTTCATCTTCCTTCTGTTTCCCCCATGTTATTGACTTGGTGCCTTTTCTCCTTCCCTTCCTCCACTGAGGATAACTGCAGTACATTTCTCTGATAAACTCTACCCTCCATCTCTTTCATCTCCAACCATCTGCAAACAATAAAGAAATAAAAGACAAACACAACTGGATTGACAGCGAGCCAGATCGAACTTGCAGGCAGACACAAATATTTTGTGCTGTAAATGTTTATTCAGGCTCTGGCAGGCTCTGATGGGGTGACCTCACCAGGCTCATACACACACATACACACACGCGCACGCACGTACACACACAGATCAACATATCTTTTGCAGTTCACCTACTTCAGATTACCTAGTTTGTTTTTCATGAGTGAGATAACAGAGATTTCCCAGCATCTGCTCATTGTATAGATGTTCATTTAATCCCATTATATACAATATATTACATGACTCCACTTAAGTAACACACACACACACACACACACACACTCACAACAGCTTTTTCCAATAACACACAGGTCCAGAGCAGTCGTTGGTCATTGTTATGAAGACACAGGCTATGAAC
>OMNW01009726.1:0-11968 GCA_900303245.1 Selene dorsalis | reverse complement strand
CTCTATTTCTCTCTGTGGTTCAGAATTTCAGCCCACAGTGAAAATATATTTTTCTTCTGGTCAAGGTGATGATGTAGGTTCAACTCTGAATAAAGAAAGGTAAACAGCGGGCGATTTTATGACCATGTGAAAGAAACATAGTGATTTCTTTGGTGGGGGCACTCAAACTGTCGCACTTTGAAAGATGGCCCTTATGTCACAGCGTGATCATCTCAGTGTGGCTTCTGCTGCAGCCTACGTCTACCAGCCGGCCAATAGGAAGCATGCAATGATGGCTGAGCATATGCAGTGGTAAAAATCTTAAACTATTAAAATTTGGCTCCCAGAAGCCCTCTTTTCCTGAGCCATGACCAGATCTGGTCCACAACCCCCCCCCCTTCTTCTACGGGTTTCTCCTACATGCATGCCATTATTGTATTGCAGCCTCACTGTTTCCTATCATAGCAACAAAATCACGGTCAATCCAGTCCAGATTTTATCATGTGTCGGATCTGGGCACAAATCCAGGATTAGGGATATTTTACTCTCGTGTATTGACTGGCATCGTAACTGTCCTATCCTCAGACAACCTTGATGGCATTCCCACATTTATTAAATCTGTCACACAGCGTGGCCTGAAATGACCTTGTAAGATCACTGAGCTCTCAGACTGTATGTGACTGAAGTTAGAGCACTGAGAGCAGTGTCTCAGTCGTCAGGGTTTCTCAGTCTGTCGCCAAGAAAAATGAACATGCTGAAATTGAAAGTGCTTTTGCAGATGACGGCCGAACAGTTGGGTGTCAGGTCTCAGTGGAGTCAGAGAGGCATTTAACAGAAAGTAGACTATACATATCACCCCACATGTATACATTATTCGTCATTGTATATGCATTCTTCATAATGTAAACATTCAGGTCAGATTTGCGGCGAGGCATAGTGAGAGTCCAGCAGCGGTCACACTGTCATTTTACATTTACATTTAACGCAGACGTGATTCAGAGCAGCTTGGCTGAGGGAGCTGAACGCCCCTGCTGTGTCACATACATCTGCCTGTGCCCATATCACCATCTGATATCTGATAGGCAGGGTTTCCCCTGCTAGGTTTACAGAAGGTCTGCTTTCTGCATAGTGAAAGATGGATGGAAATTATTAGAAGCAAATTTTAAAGAGGAACTCTTACCTCAATTTAACACTCGGAGTATTTGTGATGGTTAAATAAATGACTTTTAACTTGTGACAGGGAGAATGGAGGCTCTCTGCCTTCCACCTAGTGTCTCTTGGTTGAAAACCAACCTTGCAAGATCAGTGCCACCGGCCCGGTGTCCAGCTCTTGTCTCAGCGGCACCACGACACAAACGCACCCCGTAACCTGTAATCTCTTGTTTATAACAGATAAGACTACACAAATATACACATCGTAATGCATATATGATAAATAACACTATCCACCGCTCCGTGGATTGCTTTCTTGCTGGTTTGTTGAAAACAAATGCACATGATCAGAAGGAAGGTTAGCAACACAGCGAAAAAGCGACCAGACTTGCATAGTTCCCCTTTAAGGTTAAGCCTTACCGTACATGTTTCAAAGAAAGCTGGCCATTCATTTCATCCAAATATCTTTGAATTATCTTCACTTAAAAAAAAAACCTTGCCCCATGGTAAGCCGCTCTTTGACAAATGACCAATCTCATGAGGAGCTCGTGAGTCACTGTCACCAAAACTGGAGAAGATAGTCTGAACCTTGGACAGATGCTTAAGTTGCTAATTACGGTCACTATCAAAACCAGCTTTATGCATAACATTAAATCTGTAAAAATTCTGCTTGTCTGCTCATCCATCCATATGTCCATTCTCTTCCTCAGACTTCTTCACATTAGGCACAAGAATTCAGTTGTACTCAAGGATGACCTGATTTTGGTAGCCAGAGGTTAAAGGTCACGGTGGCCTCACAACATATCGTTTTGGCTTAGTGAATGTAATATTGCCGTTAAGCCATAAGGGAATACAAACACCTGGACTCTAGGATGAGCTTAGTAGACATTGTAGGTTAAGGTCAAAGGTCACGCCTCACACAACAGAACGTTGACCTTGATTGTGGTTTTGCTGTCACTTTATGTTTCCTTTGCCCTGTACATTCATATGCATTTTTACATTTACACATCTGCTCTGCAAAAGCACTTAGATGCAACACCTTACCACTGGTTTCAATGGGAGGGATAGGGTATGAGAATCACATGTCCACTATTAATAAACCCTGCAGTCCCCACATGCCAAGCCATGGCAGCTGCCTGTGGGTTTTTATAAACTGGGACATGTGACTGTGGTTTCTATTCTTACATGGATTAGCCGATATGCCGCATGTTGTATGTTTACAAGACTAATCATTTTAAGATGTTGCGTGGCACCAAGGAAACAATGGCATGTCTGTTTTCTACTTCATAACATTTTAATCATATTTTTATTTATAATGTCTGAGTGGTATCTGTTTTACAGATGTCTGACAAATAAGAGTAATAAAATCGTAGACAAATAAACAATAGAAGTAAAACAAATGATGTCTGTATCTAACCCTGTCAGTGCTACATTACTGCAGTCAGAGTGTAAGGTTGAGATTTTGACATTTCTAGAAGTGTTTGAATTAAGTCGGCACAAGCTACATCCTAACCACATACAGAGACACAGGCAGTGTTGTGAAAGTTCACACCTCACTAAAGCTCATTCAACGTTCAGTTCACACCGATTCAAATGAACTAGTTCATGTTCATAGTTCATCATGTTGATTTTGAAGGTCGCAGCCTCTAAAATTGAACTAGTTCATGTTCATTTCTTCCCTTTTTTTTAATGAGCTGCTGTTCCTCTTCCACCCATCCCCAGTCCCCATTATTATCACCTCCATTAATCAATTATTGTACACAGCACAGATAGGTATACTTTTAAAACCCACTTTAGGTTTTATATGTGTATTCTGTGATTTGTCTGCTGTTAGACCCTTTCTTTGTGATTTCTTACGTTCATCATTCACTTACACAAATTAAAAAGTATTTTAAATACTCAGATTCATATTCAGATGCTTCAGTTCAATGTATAATTTCAAAATGTGTTATCATTTTGCTCTTCAGAGTGCAGACTTCTTCATTGGAATCCAGATTGATTTATTCATTTAAGTCCTTCAAATTGTCCGTATGTCTTCAGCAGAGCCAGTAGCTGTGGAGTCTGAATGACCACCGGACACTGGATGCTTGCTGGATGCTATAAATCCTTGAGTGTCACTATTCTTCTTCAGATGTCATGTGACGGTTGGAACACAGCCTTTTGATGCATAACCTGGGTCCCTGGGTGTCATTAACTCATGTTAATTAGTTGCAAATGGATACACACACTTCACTGTTCACCAAAAGATGAGCACGCTCAATGACCAGTGCATTTAGCGCGTTCATGCACAACACAGCTAAGAGGCAAAACCATAGAAGGCATTTATACATCTTATAGTCATGACTCTACTAATGTCCCACTTTGTAAGAGTGAATGAAAATCACACTGTAATTATACAGTAATGTGCTTATAATGTTGAAACTATGTGCATCATTTCATACTAAATGTAACCAAACTGGTAATTATATACATTTGCATAATGTCGCATCTTTAGGAGAGGAGGTTTAAGTTCTTGGAAATTCCATCCTTAGGTTTTTTCAGTGACATGAAACCAGTGACATGGTGCATCACACTCCACTTAACAGGATTTTAGAGGCAGGAGACACCGATGCTTTGAAACAGATGCTTTTACACATGTGAAGCGCACACACACATACACAGGCGAGAAAAACAAGTGGCAAGTCTGTCGAGGAAAGGCCCCTCGAGAGCTCTCACTCGCAGCTTGGCAGACCTGTACCTGATCCCTGAGCCCTGACACACACACATGTGCGGGTGCGCGCGCACACATGCGCACGGTGCTTTCTAGGTAAATGAGCACTATCTACGGAGAGTTATGAATATTCATGGACATATTCCAGGGATAGTAGAGTAGACATGCCGTGTGTGTGTGTGTGGGTGGGGGGTTGGGGGCGTGGGTGTGTGTGTGTACACATGTCTATATCTTTTAGCCCGGCGTATTCTCGCATCACTGCCCTTTCCTCACTATCGAAGCAATCTTGAAATGATCGCAGGAGCACACATTCACGTGTCTGCAGGGCTTGTAAAAGCTCCCTCCCTTCCTCTTACACACACTCATAAATACACACACACACAATGACTATCCCTGAAGGGGTGGGTAGGTTGATGACTCCAGTAAACAATCTGTCCAAGCTTCCTACGTCCACCTAAGACAACACACACTCATAAAGATACAAAGAACACAGCAAAGTTCAACTCTGTGTGTGCATGTGTACATGTGTCCAGTGTACAACAGTACACATGCACGTTTTTGTTTTTTTTCATATCTTGTATTATGTAAACAGTACACACACACACACACACACACACATGCACAAACCCATAGGCATGAACCAGTCATTTTATCGACAGCACTAATTACACCAGCTCATGGTGCTGAGTGTTTACATGTAAATGAATCCTGATGGACTTTAGGAGGCATTGATCCGGCCTCCTCCCCACACTGGGAGCACTTTAAGCTGATGGTCACTGCACACTCACTCACTTTCTTTTATCAAGCCCTCAGATTTATGGTAACAAATAACCCATATCCTTTTTTTATCCTAATGGTTCTGATATAGCTTTAGATGACTGTGTTTTCCTTTTAACTGTGACTGACTGTTTCCTACACTTACACAGTACACACACGGTTTACCAAAACAATAATGACACATCTAGTGTGCAGAGCAGACTATACATTAGCTCCATGGGTTGGTTGAAAACATTTTCAGGGGATTTCCCCCACTGTCTGCTCATCACGCTAATAAGAGTCTTAAATATGAACTTGATGTACAATGCTACAGTAATGTGTTTAAAGACACAAGGGTAAAGCAAAATTTCTCAGGCAAAACGTCAAAATCCTCACCAGTTCAGAAATAAGTGGAGAGTTTGAAAGTTGCTCATGTATTGCCATGACGTCCAACATTAGCGTTAAGAAAAAATATGAAATAAAGCTAGTTTGAACATTTCACTCTGTATGTTTTCACTTTGCACAGTACAAGAGAAAAACACCTTCAGGATGCAGGAACATTAGCTTAATGTTAGCCAGTCCTTCCACACAAATAAACAAGAGATGTGCTAGTCGTGTAGCCTACAGGATTTTGTTTTTAGCATAGCCTTTAGCCATCATAACAATGCAGTTTATGTCATTTTTGCTTTAGAAGTTAACTGCTTAGCCAGAAATTAAATAAACAGCATTGCTCACACTGTTTCTTCAGAAAAACACTAATAAAATGAAATGCAGAGCCCCTACAGAGACAACTCTGATTGAAGATTGGAAGGCCTGTCGGGAGACCATGGTTATGTTTGCTTAGCTATGATTGGACAGTTGCTGTTCAGTGGAGGGTTTAAGCAAATGATCAATTCCCTTCTTGTCCCATCTGATTACTGTGCTATGAAGTTACATGTGCATAAGCTACAAAAAATATTTGCTTGTAGACACACAAGCTATGATCCTGATCAGCATTTAATTCTCTTTTGTGGGTTTCCAGCATGTAAATGTTTGACTGTGCATTAACATGTTTGCACAGAATTCCCAAGGACCAAGTGGAGCATTGATAAATATTTTACAGCATGCCAATCCGCTTCCAATCGTAACGGCTGGCCATCCCGGTCGCAGCAGGGATGGGGCTGGCTTGATGAGGCTGCAGCCTGCTGAGACTGGCAGGGAGCAGGGTCAATTTCTCTCTAATGGCCTCTCATACAGTAGCTCTAATGATAAAAGATGATGCGCAGAAGATAAACAGCAGGAAGGAAACGGGTGATGAATGGGAGTGGCGCATTAAAAAAAAAATACTTGTTCGTTTTTTATTGATTTGATGATTCTTGCTTTTTTAATCAAAGCAGCTCCATATGATTTGTGTCAAGCTTCGCTCAGAAAGCTGTAAATAACAGTAGAACAACATCTGAGGCACCTTGACATGACCTTTCCCCTCCATCTGAGCTTTGAACACCCCAGTGGGTACGCCTCGCTTCCATTTCAGCCTCATGTCTTAATAGACCGATATCTTTCCCCATTTCTGGTCCTCTGTCATGACGAATCAGCGACAGGGCAGTTCTATTAAAGCAAAAGTGCCACAAAGTGAACGACACATGTTATTGGACTATCACGTCAAACCAGGCGGAAACACTTGACTGATTCCACGGCAGGTATGTAGCAGAAAAGTGTGTCATTCTGGGAAGTCACCCAGCAAGTAATCCATTTCTGTGATTGCAATATAAATAGCCTTGTGTTGGATTAGATTGCATGTGTGTGTGTGTGTGTGTGTGTAGTGTAGCTTGGTGTGTATGACAAGTATGAGCTTGTATACTTGACTACTGTGTTAAATAGTATTTAGTTCACATTCACTAGTTCCCTGTGTGCATGTCTGTGTATCTTTGACCTGCATTTAAGAAAGATGTGTGTGTGACAGGAAAACTACCTGTCTGTTCAAAGTGACAACCAGAACTCTGAGGAATGCAGTTCAACAAAGACCTTTTGTTGTGCTTCCTTGACCAGTCAGCGGTTATGTGTCACTTACAGCTGAGCCTTTATTTTAGTACAGGAAATGTTGCAGGGAGAGCGAGGAGGTGGTGGTGAGGGGGGTAGGAAGGTAACAACCCGTATGAGGTCACTTGAAGTGTTTTTGTCATTCCCCCATCTGCCTCCTCACACACACAGACACTCACGGTTTGACGGATGAGAGGGTGGGGGCTAAGAATAGCTTTTTATGATGTTGCTAATGTAAACACACCGGTTTCAAAACCTTACATGGAAGCTGCGGCAGCAAGGAGGTTAACGATGGAAGCTGGTGACCTCAAGGAGTTTCGATACGCGTAGTTGCAAGAAAAGCAAGGGTTAAAAGAGTGAAGAAGTCAGTCCTCTTCTTTCTCAAACAAAGGCGATCAGCCATTTGCTAATACGTCTGTAACCCTTTCTTCTTCTGCTGCATCAAACATCCCAAACTGTAAATATGAATTCACTCTTCGTCATCTGGCCTTGTTAAATAAGCATTTTTTTGGCCTTAGCCATAACACAGTAAATTACCATTATCATGTTGCAAAACAGACACTATCATTACTTCTGCTGCTACAGCATGCATGCACTTCAGTAATTATGCCATCAATAAAATGCCTCACTGTCCCACTAGATATATGATTTAAAAGGTCTGAGTCAGCCTGGTAACAGAAAATAAAAGAGACAAATGATTCCCATCACTCGAACCGCAGGATTAATTGCAACTTCATACTTCCACTCTTTTCTTTTTTCTTTTGTAAACATGGTAAGCTGCCAGGGCCTCTCAGCTCCTCGTAAATTCACCCGGACAGAAAAGCAATCACAGAGAGAAGAAAGGAAAAGGAAAAAACATCACCACGGATGAGTTCAGCTCATGAGTGTTTTTCATTTTCTCTGTAGTGTAGATACTCACAGTTCTGGATGCACAGTATGATAATGGCTGGTGATACTACTAATGGATTTATACAGCTGTGTGGAGCCACTGAGCAGTGAATTTGGGATAAGAATAGTCACAGGAATAACTGAGTCATTAGGGCCTCGTGCCGCAGTCCAAAGGCCCAACGTGGCCCACGCCCCTCCTCCAGGCTTTCCTCAAGGCTGCCACACAAGAAATAAGGTCAGGCACAGGGAAATGTTTTCACTCAGATAAAAACATGTTTGGCACACTCATCATAGGTTCAGAGCTCACAGCTGAGCTCAGAGTGAGATGAAATGAGGAAATGCAAAAAACATTCAAATGGCCAATATTACCTGAGACAAAACAAACAAAATGGAAACTGGGCGAAGTGGATAAAGATTCACATCACTGATACTCTGCAGTCTGCTTTTTTGCTACAAGGCAGAGGGAGAACCGCTCGAGCCATTTCTGACTTTTTGTGGATTTGACACGTCGTCAAAAACAACATCAGCGAGACAAAGGGGAGGTCGGACAACAAGCTAACGTTACCACTGCTGCTAGTTCAGGCACGCTTTTGGTAACGAGCCAGTCAAAGGATTTAGATGATCAGGCAGCTTGTCCAAATTTTTACTGTGAAAAATTTGGAAGAAATTAGCCAATGAGGGAAGAGTCGTGACTTAACTTGGCATAAATATTCATTAGAGTTCAAATCAATGTAATTTTTTTTTTTGAGAGATGGATTTAATTAAGAAAGAGAGATGGGGGCTGAGTTATGGTATTTTTGTATTTAATATGTAAATAATTACCTGCACGGCAATCAAACTCTAACATTACAAGTTCAGCTAACGTCAAATGTGGAAACACCAAAGCCTTTGCTTTATAAAATGTTCATCTTACTGTCATCTTAATTCATCCAAACTATGAATAGTATCCATTGTGCTTTGCATTTTGGGACAATTGTGACCACCAATAGGAAAATCCAAAGGGCATGTAAGCATGTTAGAGTACGTTCAACTTTGTCACTCTTCCAGTGTAAATACATCTTGTACTCACTCGTACAATCTGTTTTCCAGGACGTTTATGTTTGCACGCATGGGGTCAAACTGTGTAACCATGAAAGCTGTAACATGTAAAGTCTGTACGTAAAGTTCACATCTTTAAATGTTTAGCGAAATACAACCATCCACTGACTTCATATCTTGGACTGAACTCGTGTGTCAGCAAGTGTCCAGTAAGTTGAAGTGTCTCTTGAGTAAAGCACCGGTATCAGTGGAGTCTGATTGTGTTTTCAAAGACATGTCACTCATTTCAAGGGTAGTCTTTATCCTTGACATGCAAAGACAGATAGGAGCCTCTTGTCCTCTACCACTCTGAGCAGCTTTTCTCAGAAACAGCGTGCATTTGCAGATGGATATAAAGTCTGGCTTTTGCTGAAGGTATTTCGGAGGTTGCTATAGAGCCAAATGAAAACATTCTTTAGTAGGTCAGTCAGCCGGTCTGCATGTCTGTGTTTGGACAACTGGACAGTGAGACCTTTAGAAAGGTCAGTAGTTAGAGTGAGGTGGCTAAAGATAACACACAACCGCACACACACATTTGCGTGCATGTGCGTACACACACACACATGCAGGCAAAGAGATTATAAGAGACGCGGAAATGCTGAGTCAGAGGGGGAGCAAAGGTAAGAAAAATGTGGCCAGTGTTTGGAAAAGCTGCACACTCCTTCTTTCTCTTCTGCCGTCTTATTTCCAGACACACACCCAGTGTACGGGATAACTGTTAACCGCAGATATGGCCTAAGCTGCTGTGTTATGACAGCTCCAAACCTGATGCAAACCCTAAGCTCGGTGTGATCCACTGTATCAATTCAAGATGGTACAACCTGTACTCCTCCAAATACTATTAGACACACATCAGTAATCACCTCTTAGCTATACACAGTGCATGACTTTAAGGTTACAGAGGCAAGTGACGGCCAGGATGATGCTGCAGCTGTTTTCAGGACGATGGTGTTGATGATGAAGCCTCAGGTGCTGCAGTGGTCCTGCTCATTCTTGCTCAATGAACCCTCCCTGGATAAGTCAAGGTTTTCCAGCTCATGTCAATTTGCATCTACATCAGTGAATGGAGTTGAGTCAGTTATCACCACATGACCAAAACAGTGGAGCTCTGGTCATGTGATAACAGGTGGTTGTAGGAGATTGCAGACCTATATCTACCCATAATGGGAATATAAAAACCTTTCTTTGCTCCTCTAAAACTCTCAACGCATGATTTTATACCTCACGTGTGGCTACTAGCACAGCCAAGGGGGCATGGTCTAATGAAGATGGATTTCATAGCTTTACTGTAAAAACATGTATCATGATCACATATTACTGTGAAACGTTCAAAAACACAATAAAAAATGCCATATCTCACCACTTTGGCCCCTGGAGCCATAAACTTCACATGAAGTGTGATTCACTTCATCATAGGGCCAAAGCCCAACAGAAACATGAAATAGGTCCCTACCTCTCTCTCTCTGCATTGAGAGGTGTGTTGTATAGGCCTACCTCCACACGAGCCATCAGATGTTTATTTAGCATTAAATATAAATGAATGGTAATTATTATGAGAAATTAGGGTAAAATCTATCGCCGGCACCAACAGGAAATGAATGAATAGGTTCAATCAGTGGTTGGAGTAACATGTAAACCTGTGGAGCTTGTGGTTACACCGCAGCAATTGGCATATAGCTAGCTACAAAAGCCACCAAAATAAAACAAAGCATGCACAAAGCATTTGAGAAATACACTGTAGTTCCTGCTTTCTTGCTAATAAGACTCTCATGTCTGTGTGTTAAGCTAAAACCATGAGGCCAGCTTAGTTCAGCTTAGCATTATAGGCCGCAAACAAGAATAGGCCGGTCTATCTATTAGATTTCACTTAGGTGTGTGTCGTCTTAACCGGGTACTGACTGCTTTGCTTAACAATGGATAATGCCATTCTCCATGTTACCCATTTGCACGTGCATGTGTATCTTGTGTGTGATCCTGTGTGCATGAATGCGTGTGTGCTGTAAGCTCACTCACATGATAGAGTTGCTCGCGCGTGCTCACATTCCTGTCATAGTTAGCATTTAACCAGACCATTATCAAAGAATGCTGTTGTTTTTGTTGTTACAAGGAGCATGTGACCTGGAAGTAAGTGAGTGTGTTTGCTCAGAGTGTGTTTCAAGGATAACCGAGTGCAGCGGTGACTGAATGACACCGTCCTTTCATGAGATGATCTTTCTCTTTTATTTCCCTCGAACAGGAAGTCATCCATGAATCACATACAGATATTGTCTCTGATGTGGAACTTGAGCTTTTGACATTTCAGGATGAGCATACCATTCAGCTCTGATTGGACCAAATTCAATGGGTTTCATGTGTGAGAACCGTCAGATCTATTCTTAAGTGGCACTTTTATGTGGTTTATATGGACTCGTTGCATTCACAACAGGGAAAACGCAGGTTTCACATTAACAGCCTTACAACCTTGGTAATATTTTCTCATGTCTTCACATCTTAGAATTCCACTGTTGACTTTAATGCAGCCTTTGACACGAGATAAAGCAAAAACACAATTGCAATGAAGCTCTGCCTCTCTTACTCTGTAATTTCACTGAGAATTGTTCATGGGCTTTCCCATTATCCATTGATCTCCTTAGCTGAGAAATGTTAAAACCACCTCAACTATTTATCCCTCTACGCCCATCAACCCCATCAAGGCCCCATCAACTGCTTCATGCGGCTATTTATGGCCCTATACCTATAAAACTGTTAAATCAACATAAATAAACAAGTAGTATAGTGGTGTACAGGTTATTATTGCTTAATGTATGTGACAGTGATCTACTAGAATGTATTGCAGCTCAAGCAATATTGTAAATATCACATTTTTTCTTCTCATTTACCACCCAGGTGTTTCCTGGCTGTTGGCCCTCTTCTCGCGAAGGTTCATTTTTAAAGAGGAAACCCCCATCTGTGACCTTCCAGCAGGCAGTGCATTTGACCATCAGGCCACCTTGTGTGCAGAAATGTGTGCGCTTCACTCACAAATATTTACTGTATGTGTCAGCAATATATAACCGAACACAGAGTCATTCTGTGAGCAGTAAAGATACATAAATGGCTCTGCTGCAAAACTTAGTCATCACTATAAATAGATGCTTTAGTAGCCTGATACAGTAGCACTTCCATGAATGGTGTGGAAAGCCAGAGAGTGTGTGTGTGTAAGGGTGCTTCTGTGGAAGAGCGCATTTGTCTCCGTTTATTCCTTTGATACTCACGTGCCAGGTCCGAGCATGACCTGCGTTTATTAGCATGATGAGTGGCTGTGTGTGTGTGTGTGTGTGTGTGTGTGTGTGTGTGTGTGTGTGTGTGTGTGTAGGTGTGTGTGTGTGTGTGTGAATGCAGTTTTGG
>OMNW01009725.1:24138-41466 GCA_900303245.1 Selene dorsalis | reverse complement strand
GGGGGGGGGCTATTGCATAATGTTAACAGAAGAACACTCACAACCACGTTGTTTGTGCAGAACTACAGTCACAATGCATAATTTTATTACAAAAAAAAATTTATTTTGAAAAAAAAAAACCATGGAATGACATGGCTAATACAATTAAGTATTTGCTGGTTCTAGATTGTCAAATGACCATTTAATGCCTTTCTTTATCATATATGACTACTTAAAGAGGACCTAAACTTTGAAAATGTCAATGTATGAAATACACCCATATGTGTTGGATCCTGAATCCTATCCGGAGGTAGAGACTCATGAACAGAGGTTAGGGGGCGGTGCAGGCCTAGAGCATATACCGAGGCATGGCCATATAAGGGAGTCCGGCACACATTGATGTCACTGAGACTTCAATGTTAAAAAAAGACAGTAAAACACAGCGTGCAGAGCCGTCCAAAACAGCTCGCAGGGCTCACCTCCAAATGCATAAACCTCATGATATGGCACTTCAACGTCCTTTAGAACTAGTATCCAACATTTTAAACATATTTATAAGTCTGAAAAGCTGAAAAAGCATAATAGGTCCCATTTAATAGCGGTGAGGATTTGAACTGTTGGTTGAAGCAAAAATGGCATTTGAAGACACCATCTTGGACTATGCTGAATTGTAACGGGCATGTTTCAATATTTTAGGACATTTAATAGATTTAATGTTAAAAAAAAAAAAAAAAAAAAAAACTAATCAAACAATTTGAAGATTAATCAATAAATAATGGTTAATTACACCCTTAAAAACAAAAACAACCAATCTTTGTTTTTGAATGCACACTTTCAATATGCTGGCAGAAGTGTAGTAGCTCAGCAGTGGTGAATATCAGTCGATGAGCCTCAGTGCTGACAGGAACACAGAATACAAGTCCTGATCCCAACTTCACCTGGATGTCTAGGGTCCCCAAGGATTGTGTAGAAGAGGGAAGAAAGGAAAAAGTGGGAGATGTGTCGTATTGTTGACAGAAGTAGAACCAATCATTGTGTTTCTATGGTTACATTAGCAACCTACAAGTAGATGATGTGCTGGGGAGATAGTGAGAAAGGGACAGAGAGGACAGAGAGGACAGACAGAAGGAAAGCTGTAATTGAGTTGCTTGTACGAGATCATATATCCCTCTATGACAACATCATTACTGAAAATGTTACTTATCATCATGTGACAATACCATTTTACAAGAAGAAGTAACTAAGCCCATTTAAGCCTCACATGACTTCAATAAGAGCCGTGGTTGGTGAGAATTCTGGTACAGTGCTGCTCTCTAATGTACTATAAACACTTTATGGAGAGAGAAAGAGAGAGACGTGAATGAGATGAGGGAGAGATGCATGACCTCACCCCTCTGAGAAGAGGTGAGTCAGACAATCTGCCAATGGCATCACTTCCTCCCAGTTCTTCCTTCATGGTCAAACTTTCACATCACTGTGGAGATGAGCAACACTGACTAAGAAGGCCTCCGTCTATTGAAAGACTTCACTACATACTATCAAGTACAAGTGTTAAAAATATCGTCAGATTTATTAACCAAAAAACAAATGCTTCTTCTGCCAAACAAGACAGTAAACTGAAAATGTTTGGGGTTTGGTTGGGTTGTTCCAGTGTTTGTTGGACAAAACAAGACATCTGAAGATATTGCCTTCGAATTTGGGGAATTATAATGTGATTTTCTTCACTTTCAAAATTTAATGTGCACAGTGACCTCGGCCTAAATGTCATAAATTAATCAGCCATCAACTTTTCTTGAAGAACAGATTATGATACTTCCAACTGGAAATACATTAGACAAAGAGAACACAAACACATTCAACACTAATGAACTACAGACTCTAAATGCTCCAATTAAAATGGAGGGAAGCTTGCCTGGCTAGGCCTTTGCCCAGTGTGATATATCTGTCTATCAGCTCATACAATGTAAACAACAGAGGAAACGGGCCAGTACTGTGTGGTGACCACTGTCCCTTAGTACACATACTCACGGCAATATTGCTAGAAAAATGACACAGAAGCATCTAATTTCACATTTCTTTTAACCTCAATTTTGCTGACCTTGCACAGTGTGTGACATCTTTTCAGAACTATAACAGTCATTGTTTCATTCAGTCATTGTCATTCTTTCAATTATCCCTTTCAAGACCTAAAGGAGGCAGGAGATCTTTCTTAGAAATGATATGAATATAACTGAGGTAAAATCAGCAAGATGAGCATCTTTTTTAAGCTTGATAAGTTGAAGAACCTTAAGATGTCAGTGCTTCTACTCAAGGAACTGATTAATCAACACATTAACAGCGGGGGTGGGGGAAAAAAATCAATACAGCATAGTATTGTGATATTATGCCTGGCAATATTGTGTCGATAGCGGGATGTTAAGTATTGACCTGAACAGACAGAATTTATCTTATCAGAAAAAACAGGTGTAACAGTTTTCATTTGGTGACATGATGTTCAGTTAAAAATATTGCAATAGCAATATTTTCTATATCTAAATAATATTGTATCAAAAGACAAGTATCATGATAATATGGTATCGCAGGTCCTCTGATTCCCATCCCTAATTAACAGTAAGAGAAACAACAGAGACCAGAGAGGCTTCATCTTGCAAACAAACTTGACACTAACTCTTACTTAAAACAAACCATTATGTCTGCTCAAAAGTTAAATGTGTGAAAGAGAGAGGAATAAGGGTCAAATTTTGTGAAGCAGCAGATGTGTGAGGTGAAGTGGTGGAGCGCTAAAAAAGTTAAGCTTATTCCTCCCTCTAATTCTGTCTTCGTAGCCAAGTACTGAACAGCTGATAACATCTCAGGGAGAACTTGGTACCAAAGACATTCCACAAAAATCATATGACAAGATTGCATAATTGCCCAGATACAGCTGGATCTCCATGAAAACCATAACCAATCTACCATTTCTGTTGCTTTATTGATAAATAGGAGCCCCAGGCCTTGGTTAATGAGACATGTCACCTGAAGATATCACCACGCAGATTAACCAGACAATCAACTGAACCATATCATCTGAAAAATTTGGTTTATCCTCAAAAGTTTTCCAGCTTTCATTCATCACAAATAAAAGCCTCTTTTAAGATAGATTACCATTACACAGTTATTTTCAATGTGCAGGTACAATCTGGATGGAAAAAATCCAGTCTGCTTACACAGGGCGAATCTCCAACAAACTATAATCTTAGGGAGATGAAAGTCCATACCTGATCTTCTTACTAATTTCCATGTTCCAAGTTGCTGTTGCACTACTGATTTATAAAGAAATTGTTGATTAGTCCTACATTTATATATGTACAGTTATGTCTGTCAATCTTGACAATAAAATACAAAGGAAAAAATGGTATTTGAACATCTCTAGTCCAGGACACAGACACTGCTACAAGGCCAGTCCATCTAGACACCCTGCAGATGCACGCCGCCATATAAAAATTCAGGAACATGACATGCATATGCCTCTTTGTGCCAGCACCAAATGTGTGTATACACAACTCAAACTAACCTTAATCCTGGAGGGGAAACCGCAATGCATGCATGTTGGTTATTATATTCATCATGCAAGCACAATAATAAAGCCAAAAGAATTCTACACAGCTCAGGCAAGATTTTTTCAAGGAACATATCTACTATCTACAAACTAGCCACCTGGCCAAACCAAGCAATCAGGGAAGAGGGGCCTAACTTAGAGAGCTAAACTACAACCTGATGATCACCCTGGCTGAGCTCCAGAGATCCTGTGTGGGAATGGGGCCTCCAGAGGAAAAGCCATCTCTGCAGCATCCCAGGTAAAGCCTCTCCTTAGTCAAACGTACATGAAAGTGTCCTGTCTTGAAGAAACCAGCCAGTGCGCATCACCTACCCAGTGTCATCTCCTCAGTAAAGCATGGTGATGTCAGCATTGTGCAGCATTGGGAGGTACCCTTTCTCATTGGACAGGACCATGAAGCCAAGTACACAGCCACTGCACAAGATGTTATATAGTTCTAAAGCGCACAACAACAACCTTCTACAAGTGAACAATTGTTGGTTGTTCCATGTGTCATTTAATTCACAAAAGCAAATGTAATGAGTCATTGTTGACTGGTGAGTTAGTTTTTTTTTTTAGCTCCTCTGACCTGTTGTTGCTGGTTCATAAAGGACCAAGGAAATATTTATTTATCAGACTTTACTGATGTCATGTCACTCAAGTTGATTTCCCTTTCACTTACTTTAATGTTAATGGTAGCTGTATGTAAGAGAGGTGGCTGAAGAAAGTTGAATTCAATGCTTTTCTTGTGGTCTTTATTTAAAGTAGGTCATTAAGCATAAAATGCCCCACAAATACTTATCAGAAAATTATCAGTAATTATCGATATTGATCAATATGATTTTTTTTAATACTTAAAAAAAAAAAAATCTTCTTAAAAGGTGCAACATTACAAAATGAAAAAACACAGGAGGGATCTAAACACATCCTGAATGCACTCTATACCTTCGGAATGGCAGAGGCCTTGGCATTTACTCTGTTATGTCATCATATTCACAGCCAGGAGACGATGGAAAAAGGACAAAAATCACATGAACCAGCTTGTAGCCGTAGATATGGTAGAGGCCGAGGGGATTTTCTTTGTAAAGCAAAAAGAAAGTTCAAAGCAAAGGCCTATTTGCACATGGATGCCCTCAGGTCTTTCAGGGGAGCAGATAGTTTGTGCTCTGTATCTATTTTTACTGCAGGCCAGCGGGGACGAGTCCCCTGACCCTGGAAAGAAATACAAATGCGCTTTTGATTGGCTATGCTCATAAAGATAGAGTTGTTGTGAAGATGCTGCGCAATCACAACATCTGACTGTGGTGCTGACGAAATAGCATCAGTTTAGGGGACAAAGATTATTTCTCTTTAAAAAATGTGTTCATCAACATTGGGGACCTGGAAAGACAAAAACAACAAGGAAGGACAAACTGTCTTCTCTTGTTTTGTGTTTTTTCTTTTGTTTTATGCTTTATGATTTCAAGCGTAAGAACAAATAATCATAAATTTGTTGCTATAATCATATGGATGGTGAACACAGTGAAGTCAGTAGTGGAATGATGGAATGAATGTAGTGAATTTACAATGTTGTATTTCACTTAGGTACTGCCATTTTATTCTACTTTACAGCTTCTTTACTTAATGATTATTAGCTACTTTTCAGATTTTCACATTTTATTTTTTGTTTAGATTAAAAAATAACATTTAGTAAGTGTAGAAATTACAGCACATTACAGAACTTTTCAACATTTTTTGGCTCATGGTCTCAATATGTAGTTGTGCCTCCTTTTCTGATACGAGTTGTTAGCAGTTGCATCAAAGAGACATTTCCCCTCTAAATGTCTCATATAGTTTCATTTCACTAAGTGTTCAAATTATCCAATATTTCCCTACATTTTTTTCCAGGAAAAAAAGTTTGCCAAATGTGTTAGTTTGACTATCACAACCCATCAAAAATATGTGGTGACACTATGAGGGACTTTGACCCCTTAGTTGTAACACACTGGACCAAATTGGTTAAGTGCATATCAAATAAAAGTAGCTCCAGGAGTAGCTTCAACAGTAAAATTATGCACTGACACATTAGCAAATGTCTGCTGTAACAATGTATGGCTGAGACATTTTACTTTTATACTTAGACTATAATGCTGTGTGTGAGTAAGATTCTGAAGGTAAACTATGGGGGCAGAGACTTGTGCAACAGAGAAGAAAAGAAGGGTATACGCGTAGGGTCCCAGCAGCTTCTTCTCAATGGCAAATAGCATGAAAGATTAGCATTCCAATAGACCTCTCCATAACAACAGTCCCCTCCCACAGTGCTAATCTAAAAACACAGAAACATTGTTTGGAATGTTAAGAGTCTTGTCATGTGAGCACTGATGCATTTCTCAGTGCAAGACAGTGACTAAAATGACAATCTAGTGGTTCTGCCTTCATCTCATTGACTCTTCGGTTCTTTTTAAAATATTCAGTTTTAACATGCTTCTTAAGTGAAGGGGAAAAGCTCAACAAGATCATCTTATCTCTCTCTCATGGCCTTGTGTCTCACATTGAGATGTCTTATCTTTTTCTCTCTCGCCTCAGGGGTTAATTACTTAGCAGAGCCAAATTACAGTTTCCCCAATCATAATACAGTGTGTTTACATGGACTTGAGTATCCCAGTTATGATCAGTTTTTTGAGTATCCTGTTTTTGTGTTTGTGCATGTAAATATCATATACCAATTTCAGAAACCAGGATACACCAGTATCCCGGTTTTGCTATCCGGTGAACTCTGAAAGAAAATGGGATACTGTGGTACGTATACACCTTATCCCGGTTTCTGACAGCTGTGACTATCTGCACAGGTGCCGGCAGTGCAAAAAAAACACATGTCATGTGTCACATATGTTACACTGGCACAACCCTGCCCTACCATTCACAGCTGCGTATTTTCATCCACCTGTCCGTCAGTGACAGGCAGAGAGTGGTCAGAGGTGAGGACATACGTTGTCGCTCTCTTCTTCTGTTGCTAGATACAAGATGAATGAGCCGTATTTGCAACGCAGTCTTAGCGTTGAATAGCGCCAAACCTGGAAGAACAGATTTCAAAAAAGCCGTGGTTTGTGTTGTAAAAAATGAACATCACAGCTGCCTACGCTAATAAGATGCAGCGATCAGAAATCAGGATACTGGTATTTATCGTGTAAACAGAGATATGAATTACCAGGTTTCTCTGTGTGCATGTAAAAAAAAGTATGTCAAATATGATCATAAACGGATATTGCTCATCACTCCTTGCATGTACTTGGGGGCAAGATTGACGCTCCAGGCTTGATAGGAAACAAAAGAGCATGGGTAGGTATTGTAGGTGGAGGCGATACATCATGGGAGCTTAGTCTTTCAGTCTTCATGAGAGGTGCCAAGGGGTAAAGATAATCAATTTCCCAGTTTGAATCAATTCCCTGGGCCAATACACATCATTGCCTGGAAGTAAAGACATTGTCTTCTTTTGTTTTGTTTCTTTTTACAGGAATCAATGAAATATCAATTGTTTGCTTGGGCATAGGTACATAGGTACTTGATACTATTATTGGCACTCATGGCAGCTTTTAGGAACATCTGGTACAGATCAACACAACAACAGTACCTCTGCTCATTTGACCCACATACTCAATGAGATGAGAGCGAGAGTAACGAGACCCGTGACAACATGTCAACAAGAAAGTCAGAATGAGGATAAGGGTGGACACCTTATGGCTTGAACATGCCAAGATACCAAGCATGTCCCCATAAAGCATGGTTATCACGGAGAATGTTATTTTGAAGTAGGGCTGCACAATTAATTAAAATAGCCTGACCAGGCGCAATACCCAAATTGTAGGAGATGCTTTAAAAAAAAATTTTAATTACCATTCCATCTGAAATTTCAATTGCAAAAGAAGAGTAATGTTTTTTGTTCTTTTGCATATTGTACACTCCTATTGTCAGTGTGCGCCGACAGTGAGGCACTGAGCACAAAATGCAATGCCCCATTAGGTGTCTGCTGCATGAAGTTTCCCATCTTTCTCTGTCTCTTCATTAAGAGGCTCTCCTCAAAACAATAAAAAAAGTCTCTTTTTTGCTGTAACTGAGGTTTTTAACTGAATAAGAGAAATGATGATGTCATAACTTCGACTCTGTATAACTATCAATTAGCCTAAACTGCTGGCATTTTTTAACCTGCATTTTTATTTTCTTCCAACAAAAGGATTTTAAGAAATACTAGTTTCTCAAAATTCACAGTTGTCTTCACATTCCATACAGGAAATTAACACAGAAGTTTTCTTGTCAGTTTTGAATGGAAACGGATGCAGCTTTAAAACAACTCCTCCTCTATGGAAAAAGACCTTGCCTTTTTGAAAAGCATCTAAAACAATTCCTTCCTTCACAGCAATATCCCAAGATGTGACTGTACTGGACAGCTAAGCAGGTGCCAGTAAGAGAGTTTATGATGGTGATGGTGAAATCAAAGGTAGAGTCTGTAGGTTTGTTTGTTGCAGTTTGTAAACTTGGCTGCGCATGCTCCCTGCACCTGACAGCAGCTCTCAGGTCTGACCCATGTTCTACTGCTGTTCACATGGAGCCCTTCTCCACAGCAGCTCTCAGGTCTGACCCATGTTCTACTGCTGTTCACATGGAGCCCTTCTCCACAGCAGCTCCCTCAGGTCTGACCCATGTTCTACTGCTGTTCACATGGAGCCCTTCTCCACAGCAGCTCTCAGGTCTGACCCATGTTCTACTGCTGTTCACATGGAGCCCTTCTCCACAGCAGCTCTCAGGTCTGACCCATGTTCTACTGCTGTTCACATGGAGCCCTTCTCCACAGCAGCATCCCTCCTACTCTTCGCAGCGTAGCCCACAGGGCTCCTGTTGGCAGTGACGGCCAGGTATGGGCCCCACGCCCCAGCGCTTCATTTGGACAGCATTTCCTTTTCTTCCCTGCCAAGTGTGTATCCGCCATTTCATTTCCAGTCACTGTCTTGGTGGTCATTTTTATACAAGCCCACAGCGCCACACACACAACTTCGCCTGCTCTCTGTCGTTGGCTGGGGTAAACACACAAACTCGCCACCCAGAAACGTCCCGACTAAAACAAAACATCGAACTACTCTACCTTTAAACTCTCTTTAATTTCTCATCACCTCGTCACATGATATGAGCAACCCTGTGACCATGGTGTGTAAAACCATTCACCCTGAATCTGACATCTTCATATGTGAGATACACGTTGTGAAAGGTGTGCTGGCAACTTACAGCTCATCTCGTTGCCGTTGTGACAGCACCATGGTGAAGTGTGCGTGGGGCCGGTGGGATCAGATGGTAGAAGGTGAATCTTGTGCAGCTGCTGCGCTCTCCTCAGTCAGGAGATGAGCTGTGCAGATCCAGGCAACACGGACGAGGACGTGCTGTGTACTCCAATGACGGGCAGTTGGTTTTATCTACACAAAGACTCAGACTGGAAAGAGGGGAATGCAGGAATCTGCTCCCCAACTAGCTGACTCCAGGGACGAGAGAAGCGGAGAGCCTGCAAACCAGTCACCAGTCAAGTCTACACTGCATCTGAAAAGGAGAGAGAAGGAAAGTCGGCATTAGGTATGCATGACGGATAACGTGAAGAATGGGTGGGGATGAAAATGTTTATAGGCCAGGAGCACTGCATGTCTGCGCCAGTTTACACACAGACAAAATGGCTGAACAATCTGTCAAAAATGGGGGAAAAATAGAAGCAAGAAAAAAAAAAATACATATCCTGTATTTTCTACAAGAAAGAGAACTCCCAAAATGAAGTTTCAACACCACTCTCTATCAAGCAAATAAAAGACAGTGTAAACCCACCTCGCATATTTCAAAAAGAACACCTTCTTTCCACTCACTCATTTGTTTTTCAGCACCAGTCCTCTTATCTATGTTCATAATCTGACTGTCATGTCACCAGTCTTGTGTGAAAGCTGTGGTCTGCTTTTGAAGCAAATTCTCCTCTCCATACACATGACAAGAGTTGACCCACATTCTCGGAGCAACATACTTCTCCCAGGTTCCCAACAGAAAAGAAAAACAGGACATAGCCAGGCGGGCTTGAGTAACGGCTGAGCTCATTATGATACCTCCTCATGACACCCTGTCTGGCATGGCAGGACATCAAGGCTGGTGGCATAATACAATTACATCATTTATCTACAAAAAATATATTAATGTGAAAATGTTTTTATTGTTCACCTAAGTCCTAGGTGTGAGGGACAATAAATGTACAATATGGCAAACAATGATGTGAAGTCTGTTTTGACACAATACCATAACCTTAGTATTTCTAGTAACAAAACAGCCTCTTAGTCTACTGGGACCAGCCTAACTAAATCTCTGCTGGGCCAGTAAACTAAATGTAAAGGCATAGCCAATTTTCTTCTACAGAGAAAGAAACAGCATAGATGTACAGGAGACAAACGCAATATTTGCTACACAGAAAATGGTCCACTTGTAGGCATGACGATTAGCTACCTCACTGCAAAATTACTGTCCAACAGGAAGCAAACTTACACAGCCGACAGCTGACCTCTGAACTGTGATGTCACCACCTGTCAGTCTTCCAAATATCTCCTTACTTCTGACTGTGTATGGATTACGGTGTGCTGATGGTTTCTGAACACTGCCTAAGAACCTGGCCTTGGTTCAGGGTCACATAGTACAATAAAACAGTAAGATATAAGCACTAAAGCTAAAACTGGCTCTTCCTAACACCTTGCACACAAAACATCTCTTAAAAGGCATCTAACTCTTTTTGTTGGGCTCTAGACTATGATCATCATGGCTGTACATGCAACACATTTTTAGAGTGTGTTCGAGTTTAAATTATGGTCACACACATGCAGGTGCTTGATCGTTGTTAATTAGGCTGGTTGGGTGCTCTATATGTGCAGCGTTGTAGTTGAGAGCATTTTTTCCATAATTGGCTCAGTTGGTCCGACTACCTGCACTCTGTCTAGCTACATTTCCACACGCATTCTGCACTAATGAAACAAGCTAAACAGTCACTTTGGTAATCTACAGACCCAACTGAAACACTGAACACAGCAAATGAGAAACTTCTTTACAAGATTTAAATCCCTGATCACATGGAAGTGCAGCGTGAGTCCAACATATGCCTGTGATGTAGTATGTGCCAAGTTTTAAGAGGAAAGACTGGTCACAAAATTGCTTCCTCTCCCCTTCCTATCCTCCATGAAAGACGCTGACACGGCAGCTTTTAATACCCGTGCCATTGATAATGGCAGACTGAACATCCCAACTTGTGTGAACTGTGGAAGTTAGTAGCACCAGTCCAGCCTTTGAAAGAGTGAATCAGGAGCACTGTTAACATGTGAAACTGTTATCATGTGTGAAATTAGTTCATCTACTACTGCTGATGGCAGCTGTCATCACTGTGTATATCCATTAATGTGTACAACTCCCCTGTCTGCAGATCTCATTCCTGGCTTCAGTATTGAGCAAGATGTTTGCACGATCACATAATCAGGCTAATTGCCTGTAGAAAATGCGGTCCTGTCGTGAGGGATGGGGGAGGGGCTGCACTGTTGTGCATCTATAACTCTACTGGCTGACAGTCAATAACGGGTATACGTCTCCTCATGAACTGTATGGTAAAGGGCCTTTTACAGTAACAGTGCTAGATGTCTTGAGTGATGTCATTTAATTTGCAGTACCAGCAGGTTATCTGTCTCAATCTGTCTCTGTTAATTCAACTGTGCAAAAATCAGGTGTCAAGTCTAAACTGTAATGAACCTCACCTACTGTCTATGCACAAACCCTATGTGTTTATTAAACTGACCAAAAAAAAAAACAGCGTACCTAGCAACACTAACTAAATCAGGAAAAAAAAACATGTTAGTACACATCACAGTAATTGGTCAATAAACATTTCATTTTCTTTCTTTCTTTCAAATGATATTGCACAAATGTTGCCAACTACCACAACACCTTGTAACAAACTCCATTTACAGAGTACATGTAAAAACACTGAAGCTGACCAATTGGGCATCTAGTCAAAACAGCATATAAAAAAAGGTACTTGGTCACAATCTGATTAGTCGATTAATCATTTCAATAATTGATAGATTAATCAACAAAATCATATAGTTAGTTGCAGCCCTAATTCTGACAAGTTCAACTGACCCATGGAATTCTGACAAAGTTGCACTGCTGATGTGTGAAGTCCTAATGAAGGCACATCAAAGTGGTTTCTTCATGCTGACAAAGCTTAGCACAAGCAGCACCGAAACACTTCGAGGAATAAGACAATGGGGGGACAAAAGCCTTGTGTGCAGTGACTAACATCATTTTGAAGTAGGTCAAGGAAATTACTATTGCTGTGCAGTAACTGTTTCACGTTTATTCTTGTAGTTTACCAATTTCTATTAACACTTAACACACAGGATGCATAAACATTAATGATGCAACTCTGTAAAGAGCCTGTTCATCAGAAGGTGGAAAAATGCTTTACTGCTTTTTTTTTGGTATGTGTTGCATGTATGGGATGCGCCAACATTATCTCGTTGTTGTTTTTCAACAATGACAATAAACTTCTGACTTGACCTTAAAAACATTACAAGAAGCCTCAACTGGGAGAACTTCCAATAGTAACTTCTTCTTAACCAACAGGACTAAAAGGTTGAATGTTCTGTAAATTATCTCCAGTTTCTGTGAATGGTTGTCCTGGATAAAGCACTATGACAGAAATCCTCCAAAGAGCTTTATCCCTGGCTCATGATGAAACAGAGTGAACATCAGACTCAGCTTTCTATCTGCAGCCATTACGACCTGCAAGGTGTCTGCGTCAGTTATGCTGGTAATAATCAGCTAACCTTATTAATTTTCACTGCTCATAAAACAACGGCTTTCATCTGAGGATATTAAAAGGACACCAAAGCAGCAGCATGTGCAGATGTAAGGATTCAATCTGTATTGAGACAAAAAGTATATTTCAAGCACCATGAACCCCATAATGGGGGAAAAAACAAATCACCAATCAAATTTCCTAGCCATCATCCTAGGATTTGGTCGGGTTTACCTGGTTACATTTAAAGATTGAAAGATACATTACTGTCATGTATACACAGGCTGCTTCCACAATGTCAAGTTAATGTAATTTTATAGAGATAACTCGTGAAATAACAGATATCTCAGATGAGATAACTTGTATTTAAAGTTATATATGAAGTTTTATTGGCAAACTATGAACAAGATAAGGTTATTAGTTATAGTATGGCATTATTAATGCATTAGACTGAAGATAACTGTTGCTGTGCCAAAGGCATGCTGTCAGCAAAACAGGGTAACAAGCATGGATGGTAGAATTTGGACAGCTAGAACTACAAGCCTAGCACAACTATGGGCCAGTGGCCATATCTAATCATTTGAGGGCTACTTGTGGTCAAGTATCTGTCTGTGTGCATGTGATTAACATTGACACTTATCAGTGTGCTGCCCTAAATGTACAACAGCAACATGACCTAAATAAACAGCAAGAAATAGATTAAATCATGAATAAAGAAATAATAGTGTGATGCCCACATATTTTACACTAGGTCAGAGGTCAGGGACAATGTAACTGTCTATATTCCAGTTAGTTTTTGCTAGAATGAAAACCATCTCACACCTAATGTTGCTGTCCACAGTATGATGTAACAAAAATGTTTAAGACCTTAAAGGGATAGTTCAACATTTTGGCAAATTCGCCCACTGCCATAATCCCTTTAGTCTTCTGAGTAGGTTCATTACCTTTTTTTGTCTGCCATCTATTTTGAGTTTGGCGGGGGAGAGGTGCGAGCTTCTACGGAGGCTCACAGAACGTCCGATTCTCCACAAATACACAATCCGACAACTCCAAAACACTCTGGTGGGCAAGTTGTGACCTTCACATTCACCACGCTATGAAATAATCATGTACCCTTTTAGTAGTCTTTTCGAGGCAAATGCATAGCCGGAATTAAATGCCAGACACAGCTGCTGGGCGGAGTGATTTCAAAAGCACACGTTTAGTGCAGGTACTCCCGTAGTCTGGAGTATTTGCCTCATGCGTTAAATAATTATACTTTATTATTTCATAGCGTGGTGAATGTGCAGGTCACAACTTGTGCACCTGAGCGTTTTGGAGTTGTTGGATTGTGTATTTGTGGCGAACCAGAGGTTCCGTGACAAATAAAGGTAACCAAACCTACTCATAAGACTAAAGGGATTATGGCAGTAGGCGAATTTGCCAAAATGTTGAACTATCCCTTTAAGTATCAATGTAGGAGTGGGCGATATAGCAAAAATATCATATCATGATTTTTAACAGTAAAATCCAATCACAATTTTATCATTTTATCACAATTTTTTACACTGATTTTAACTATTGGTATATGACTATTTAGCAAGTTACTGAACAGTGCAACCCAACCATTTCCCTATATGTAAAAACTACAAATATAGCCCCAAAAGAAAATGAAAATATAACAGCATTTAGACCAAATAACCTTTCTGAACAAAACAACTGATCAGACAATGAAGATCTAACCGAGTTAATAAACAGCTCCTCTGGCTCCTCAGACGCAGGCTGCAACAGCTGATCTCACCCCAGGCTGTGTCACTCCTCACTCAGCTAAACTTTAAACTCCATCCTCGAGTCTGATTGGACAAGTTGCCACATCAATGATATGAAGGTAGGCGTGTAAAAGTCAACCGACTGTCTTCCACTGATTGGCCAGAGTGTCATCACTGAAAGAGTCGCGAGCGCGACGTCCAACACGAGAATCAAACCCGCTAATTTTAAAAACACACCAGCAGCAGCCCCCACTGATCTGTACTGTACTGCTGTTATTCTTTCTCGTGAGTTAAAGGTTGAATATGAAATATGTTCAAAATACTGACATCTAGCTTCTCAAGATCGTAGCTGCAACAACAAAAAAATAATCCAGCAGACGGATCGAGCGTGTCGATCAGCCTGCACCATGTCCAGTGATGACTCATACAGGTTAACGACCAATTTCGACTAATCAATTCATTTTCTGACAGTATTTACCTTAAGCTTATCTAGCAAGCGAGTTAGCTTACCGATTTCAGCCATTTCTGTGTGTGTTTTGATGCCGTGCAAGTCCTTTACATGAGTCCATCGAGCATATGCTTGACCGATATTGACTCTAGTTTTTGCTATTCTCCGGACACTCTGCTGCTGGGACAGATAAAACACTGTTTGCCTGGGCTCTGAAGCGGCTGCAGGACTTGTAGACTCTGCCATTTAACCCAGGGCCAGCCTAGCTGTGCCGACCATAGAGACTGTATTTGGCAACCCACAATGCGCCGGATGCTATTGGCAGGTACAATGAAAACAGGAAGTCATTGTCAAGAAAATATAGCTTTTAATACGCATTGTCCATATTCAACCTTTAAAGGAGAAGTTTCGTTTTTTGCAACCTGGACCTTATTTCTAGCTTAAAATACGTTCATTTACTCATCCGAACAACTTTGGTGTAACTTGGAGTCCTTCGGAAGATATTTAGATCCACTCGCGATCTACGTATATCCATATAACGGGAGTTGTTGGGGCAATGATGCAGCATCTAAATAAGACATTATCTGACGCAAAACATGTTCATTTCACCGATATTTTGTTATGAATCACCAGTACTATTCCCCCATGACTTCGGAGCGGCTCAGAGTTGTGTTGTTATTGTCACCCGGGGTTTTTTACAGGGCTTTTCACTGACCTACGACTTCGGCAGTGGCACGGCAGTGACGTCATCGAAGTCGGAACTTCTCCTTTAATAGACTGCTGTGTGTAAAACCGCGCTGTGGTCCGTAATCAAGGTGCAGACAAGTGTGTTTGGAGCTGACGGGAGGATCGAAAAAGTAGAGCTGTAACTGTGTCGTGGAAAAGGGGCATTGGATTGGTTGATTGCTGAGTCTCTAGGACTAGCACTTCTAGGACTGAAGTGGACTAAAGCAAATAGTGTGATCTGGCTGAAGAAAAAAAACTGCGTCTATGCAAGAGCACAGAACAGCAATGGATAAACAATACTATGATCTCTCCACTTTGGCAGATCGTCAACACGTTCTAATCCTTCACAATCTAATATCGTCATATTGCCCACCCCTATATCAATGTAGCTTCTAGTGTCTTTTTAGAGGAATCAATACTTTTTAGTCTGTTCAAGACACACTGGTACCTTGTAAACTTATCCAAGCATTATCCAATGGAAGACTCCTGATTAGTGGGCCAGAGTCAACATGCACTGACCAACAAACAGAGGGACAGTATATGAAAGCACAACAGTAAAAGCAAGTCCCACTTGGCAGCCACAAGATTTGACATGACATGATTTCAATCTCTCCCAGAGGGCATTAGCTTCATGCAAACAAGTTAGTCATTTAAATTACTATGGCTCTAAATTTAGGCTGTATGTACAGAGCACCAATTCTCCAAAAGCTACATTTGGCAAACACTATACAATACCTTGTTGCTAAAATTAGATTCAACAGCCTCTAAAGATTGTTGACAGTGCAGCCTTATCATGTGTCTTTATCAGAAATTACAAGTGTTTATCCAAATGGTGTGTCAAAGTGGTCATTTGCAGGTTAAGGGGCAGCTGCTGTTGGCAGCTGGTCAGTGATGACCAGTCAGCTAGCTGGTGGGCAAACCACATCTCTGTGCAACCGTCAGCTCAAAGAAGGAGAGTGATGTGTGTAACTGTCCCACAGACTGCCACAATCACAAAAACACACAGATCTCACAGATCTCCTGACATAATAATAAAGGGGATGCCTTAATGTCAGAACTGTACATTCTCCTCCTTTATGGAAACAGCTCTAACAATCCTCTCATGCTTTGTTTTAACAAAACTATCTTAACAATGGTAAAGAAGAGTTTCCAACAAGCTCCATGATTATCATCTGCTCAATTCTCCTGTTGATGAAGAGGAGACAAGTTCCACCAAAAAAATAACACCCAAAGAAACACTGCTACAGATTGCAATTGCTGTGATGCACAACTAGTGTTTCTGTGTTTCCATTGCTAACAGCACTGAATGGAGGCTGGCTGCAGGGATGAATTTATTCAAATAAACCTCTGATAAAACTGGGGACTAACTAAGAACGCTTTCAAGTAAAACCAGCTGACTGTATCCATTGGCTCCTACAGTTACTAGTAGAGAAATTAAGCATGGTTATGTTTTACAAAAACAGAGAGCTGTTGTTCTCATTTTAGCTTAGCAAAAAGAGTGGGTCTACCACACACAATTTCAAACTACTCTATTTTCGCATTTTGTGACATGAAATACTATCAAATAAGCTACAGTACTTTATCATACACTATACTCTTGTCAAAGACAAAATCCACATTGAGACAGCATAGTAAACTATGCAGGAAATCTTGGAAACACTGAAATTCAACCAACTGCAGGTGGTAAGACATTTCTCCTCTGTGATCTAAGGAATCAAACAAGCAGTAGTGGTGCTCGCAATGAGTGTAACATCCCTCCTCAAAATGGTTGTTTTTAAGTAAACTCAGGTCTAAACCACACACTCTTACCTGACAGTGGGGCACAGTGTTTCATTCTGAAGCTGTAACATCATTTTCAAAAACAAGCCATTTCAACAATATCCCATAATTCAAATTTATCAGCAGCAAAGCAGTCCTTAGAGGCGTGACTGGAGAAAAATAAAACCAGGATCCAGACTGACCAATGGTTTGTATCCGACAAATCCGGCACACGCTTAATTGAAATTAGGGGGGGGGGGGG
>OMNW01009725.1:7359-19086 GCA_900303245.1 Selene dorsalis | reverse complement strand
CTGGATTAATCAATAGGAATTTTGTCTTCTAGTTCCAGTGGGCTGTCCTCAGTCGGCTCCTCGCCTTTTCCCAGCTCCTGCAGTAGCTGCCGCCTCTGAACCTCTGCCTTCAGGTTCTCCAGATCCTTTTGGCTGAAAAGAAAAACAAAGAAGATCTGTGCTGGACTCATCTAAACTTTCTGTAGAGGAGACTCAAACATAGTTTGACCATTTAAATGTTTTTGGTTTTTTTTTCTCCTCAACTCTATTAAAAAGTAGCTCAGCTAATTATCACAGGCCAGAAATTCCTAAGTTTTGCTTAAAATATGAATTTTAGTTTAAAATGGTGTAAACAGCTATTGGATACCTCCTCGATTCAGGGTATTATGAACTTCTACATACTTGTGAGACTCATTCTGACTCTACCTGAGAGGTATAAAGATGATGCCATTGATGATGTTGAGCTGCTCAAGCACGCTGGTCATGCTGGGGGCAGTGAACTGCAGAATACGAGTGAGATGAACAGAACGTCAGTACGAAACATTTGTTGTGGAAAGATAAAAACATGTTCGACTCAGATCAGTCACCTTGAGGGGCATGATGCTAGCACTGGAGCCGTTTTTATAGATCTCATTCATGGTTCTCTGCAGAGCCACGGCCTGCTGGGTGAGATACTTAAGGTACTCTGAGCTCTCCTTGGTTTTCTCATGTGCCTCACCCATCTGACAAGAGAAAAAAAATACGATGAATGTGATGCAGTGATATTTTTAAAGAAAGAAAAGTGTGTGTATGTGGAGTCCCGCGGGGTCTACCTGGTTCTTGTAAATAGTGTAGCCCTCCTTCTCGTGCTGTAGTGCAGAGCGGAACTCGGCCTTGCTCTCGTAAACCCTGGCGACCAAATGATGGCTGGAAAAACAAACAAGAAAAGCAGAAACATCATATCAATTATGATGCAAGTTTCTATCTGACTGGCTACATACGTATCGATGATGAACCTTCCCCAACCTGAGGGCCACTTTGAGGGACCGTGGTCCATGGTACTTTGTGTTGATGGTCAAGGCGTTCTCCAGGAATCTCAGGGATAAATCATACTCCATCACTCCGTGCAGCACCAGCCCAATGTTACTCTGTGGAGGGAGAACCATGACCAGTAAGTCTAACGCCTGTAACCAGCTGAAAAGATACTAAAAGATACTTTATTTTTTGTTGATATAGATGATTCAATAAAAGTCAAAAGATTGCACTCACATCGAGCAGTGCCATCTCTGGGTGGTCCTCCCCACAAACCAACAACATGAGGTAACGGGCGCGATAAAGCAGCTTCAGGGCGGTCGACAGCTGGCCGTTGGCAAAGCAGTACAGAGCCAAGTGCATCTAAGAAAAAGTTGGTGACAAAATCAAGACATAAGAAGGGAAATTAAACATCTAATGCATGGGCCAGAAAGATTCTTCTCTGGGCATGATAACTTACATATTCTTGAATTGTGTTGGGGTGCTCAATGCCGAGGACTCTCTCACTCATCAGAACGGCCTTTTGCTGGTTGCTCAGAGCCTGCGGGTGCATGTGTAAACGTTGTTCAGCGATATAAAAATCAATCTGATGTGAAAGTTACAGACAAGGTAAGAGTGTATAAAGGCCCACCTCAGGGTGGTCTCCCATGATGTAATTAAGGCGTGCCAGCAGGCGCAGGCAGGCACAGATCTCTACATGCATGGGTCCGTAGACGTTGTTGAAGAGATTGAGAGCCTCGTTGATCAGCTCACAACCCTCCTTCAGGAAACCTGGAAGTAAAGAGGAAGCATAGTGAGAAATATCAGAGACAGCTTGCTGCTTATTTTAACAATACATGGGCCAGTGATGTGATGCAACCCAGTGTCAAGTGGTATAACTGATATTTTTTCATAAAATCTGACTATATACAGGAAATTAAATCTGACTCAAATGTGAAATAAATGTAATTCATGTTTGCAATGCAACACTATGGTACTTAACCAATTTTACGTAATTTGTCACATTATTTAGAAGAAAAGTCGTGTTTTTAGAACATGTCCTGCTCAGTGTTGCTAAAATGCATTAAAATTCAAATATTGAAATACAGCAAAAAAAAAATCTATTTCAGAAGAAAGTATACTTTTTTTAGGAACATTTAAATCCACTGTAGGTGGATCAAATATGTAATATTCATCATTCTTTTGTGGTTACACCATTTGACATTTTCAGGGGCATTCAGTCTGACTTGTTATAAAAGATAGTTTGAATGTCATTTCAAATGACATAAAACCAACATGAATACCAAATGTACATTTTAATAAACCTGATGCATGCTTTTAAAACAGTTTTTTTTATTTATTTATTTTCATTTATTCAAAAAAAATATTGTCACTGACACATATTTTCAGCAAACAGAGTAGTCTCGCCAAATGTTTATGACTGCTCTGTTATTCTGGAGTACATATGCACGTCATACCTTGCTGTACTTTGGCCTGTCCACTCTGGAAGAAGTGGAAGGCGTCGGAGGCTTTGGGGTTTACGTGCTTCACAACAGGGAAAATATTGAGGATGTCCTCCTCTGTGAACGCAGGCTTGTGGCGACTGTCAAAGTTGTACTCCTTTATGAGAATCTGAAAGAAAAAAAAGGGACACAGACAACACATATATTAACAGTAGAGGAAATATGGCAGAAGCTATTTGGTGAAGTGGCGCTGAGGGGATCAATATGGGCTAAACAGGTGTTACCTGGATGCCAGTTTTGACAGAAATTTCTCTGAGCATAGTGGTTTTCTGAAGGCCGTATTTCTCCACCACCTGGTCCACACTTTCACTGAATGGGAACAGATTTCAAGAAGAAGATATCTGTCACTAAAGAACGCACAAAACCGTTTCCTCATTAGTCTTCAACACTTGCATCACATTAATAGATGGCTCTCTAACCACTGTATGGTGAAGTGATAGTAGCTCTGGGCCTCAGAGGCAATGTTCTTCCACAGCTCACTGGGTGTCAGGCTGGCCCACGCTGTGTTGTCTCCGCCGCCGGGGACCCTGTTGCGTCGTTTGCGGCTTTTGCGGCGTGACACCAGCTCATCTGGAGGCAGGTGGGCTACAGCATCAGGAAAGGAGCTCAGGAAACAGTTGAGGAAATGGCTTACAGCAGCAGAGAGGGCAGACAACTCCACACCCTGCATGACAGCAAAAAATGAGGAAAAACATGAATTAATATGGATAAAAAGTAGCCTTGTCTTTTCAAGAAACTAGATCATGTATAATCAAAGTTACAAACCTGGAGGTATGTCTTGAAGATATGTTTTGCACATCTAGTGATAAGCTCACTGATCCCTATTCTCTAAAATATGAGAAGAGGAAAAAAATGTTACAAGTTAATGCAAGGGCAAACTGTGTGACAGTCAGATTTAGAAAGTCAGACTCACATAGAAGTGCTCAAGTTGGGCTTTAGCAGGGGTCTTGTCCACAAACTCCAGCACGGTGCCCAGATAGCGAACGTTGATGCCTCTCTGATGCAAGGCCTCTGTCAGTGTGGCTCCGTCCATAGGCAGTGCACTGTGGTCCAAACAGTCTTTAACCTGCTCACACAACACACACACACATTTGAATTTAGAGACACAATCTAAAATAAATAAATACATAAAAAAAAGTCTGTGTGTGTTACTGACCAGTGACGGGATCTGACAGGACACTAAGAAAGCAGCAGCATCTTTAAGGAGCTGCTTCTGCTTCTGGACGTCATCTGTGCTGTCGTCAGGGAAACGTACTCCTGTTTGAACACGAACACACACACACACACAGGTCTGTTATCACCCCAGAGATAATTTGGAGGCTAATGAGCTCAGACTGGTTACATGTGAGACGGAAAATTGGATAGTCACAAGTTCTCTTTGCTGCTCTTTAACTAAAAAGTGTAAATCCAGTTATTTTTTATTATTTATGTAGTTAAATTTGTCAGTTTGCCTCAAATCACTTTTCAAATTAATTTACAGCTAACACTGATCACTTGATTCCTTTTTTTTGTATTTGGCTGCTAATACTTTGTCTTCAACATTTTCACAATTTAAAATCGTTCCCATGTATCATCATCATTTTGCCTGACTTGCCCACAGAAAACGGGAACAACAGTGGTCTAAAAGATGAGGGCTACAGCTTTTGGCAGTGAAGGCTCGGTGCTTGAGATCTGTAAGAATTGAAATATTTCCCATCCTCTCGCTGGTTTTACTGTACTTGGGTACCATACCATGTTGGGTAACATGTGCCGGCATCATCCTTGCTGTGCTCACCTGGGGAGAAGATGTCAGGGTTGAAGCGAATGTCAAACGACGTGTTGCTGATGGAGCCGACCGCTTTGCAAGCATTGAGGACGACCTCACGGCTTTTAGGATCTGTTTGTGATCGGGAAAGAGAAGAAAAGACACACAAACGTTACATACTGGCAACAGACGCATCGCGTCAGCAAAGTCCACACTGAGCTGCTGCCTTTTCAATTTTCTGTTACCTCCATCTCCACTTGCTGCATTGTGTGATTATTGGAATATTAATTGCCAATACACCTGATCACACAGTACAGGATCATTGATCTTATAATTCCATTTATTTTTTCATGTGTCCAAAACACTGATTCAATCAACAGTGTCAGTGCAGCAGCAGCCGTTAGTTTTGGTTCAGCTAACAATAAGACATGGCCATGGATAAACACACACCACCACTGCTAAAGCTACTGACCGCAAGCATGCGCGCACACATATATACACACACACACACACACAAAACTACAAAGCACTACTGATTAGTTTGGCATGTCTGACAGGCAGATTACTGATTTAGGATCAATTGAGCAGCACAAAAAACATAACCACTGAACATGATTATCTTGCATTCCAGACACTTTTGGATTTATGGATACTGCAGCTGATTATATCCCAGAGCAGAGGTGTTACAGGCTGGAACAAGGAGAGACGGCTTGATTGGTGCCAACACTCCTCCCCACTGCATGCCGTGGACTGAGCAGGGACAGCTAGCCAGGTGGATGGAAGCCACTATGACCCAGCACTTGATACTTTAATACTACAGACACACACACATGCACGCTTTCTAAAATTAGCTGCATGACGACAGTTCAGTTTTGGTTTAATACTACTTCCATCTGATTTAAAACTACTTTTTTTCTATGCCATATCCACCAGAGTAGCTCTCCCTGCATTGTACCAGCTTTGCTTTTTGGGTTTTTTTTGGACGTACCAATACCAGATCCATCTTCGGCAACTAAGGTCTCCGCCAGCTCTTTGGCCTGAGCTAATCCTGGAATACTTTCCTCAAGCTCCTTACCCTCCAGTGGGCTCTTGCACTCCCCGTTCTGGGTAGCTGCAGGGTCTAGCGGCCCGTTTGTGGCAGGTTTCGGAGAGTTTTCTTCACTGTCAGTTGCTGCCTGCGATGCAGCACAAGTGCTGTTGTCTGTCTGGCTTGTGCTGTCTGTGGAGACCTCTGGTGCTTTGGGAGAATCTGATGCAGTGGTCTGTGCCTGGTTTGTGTCAGCATTGTTTTCTGTGGATGCTTCTGTGATAGCAGGTGTATCAGTCTTAGTGTCCTTGTTCGCTTTCTGTTGCATGAGCTGTAACGCTGCCATCTTCATGAAGAGAAGATATCTGGAGGGGGAAAGCGACAACAATTAAATGGACGTGAAAACTCCCCAAATGTGAACGTGATTACGCGCAGCAGCTCAGACCCCTACCTGTGCTCAACAAAGGCCTCGATGAGCTCCTGGCGTAGACAGGCCAGGCGGTGGCGGTGATGTCGGGGGAAGCCTTGGTGCTGGCTCTCTAGAGGTAGGTCCTCTCCGTCCATGGGCAGGAAATTGAGGTCCGGGGGAAAAGTGCGCAGGAGGTCCAGAATATAGTGTCGGCCATCATTCCCAATGATGCCTTTACACTCGACAGAGGAGCACAGCTCCACTGTGTCGTTCTTCTCATTCAGCACGCTGTGTCTTTGGACCTAAATGTTACACCCAGTATTAACTTGTAGGAGAAACAGAGGACCTGAACACACATCATCGAAGTGGTGGCATTTGTCAAACTCATGTAGTCAGAAATTCAAGGCCTTAAGTGGTAAAGCTGGCAATGAAAAAGTTTTTAAAAAATGCAAAAGAACAAATCAAAGCAATTTGTTAGTCTATCTTTCTGCCATCTGTCATTGCACAACTTGACTGATCTGTCTGTGGCTCTCAGCTCAAACCCCCTTGAGTCCATGCTTAAGATTTAAACATTTAAACTGACATGTCTTAACTACATACTTTCAATCTAAAAAGCACTCATATCCTAAAACAGCTGTGCACTGCAGTAGTAACCAACAATTAATTGTTGTACATTGACCCATTTATGGTAACAAACTGTTTACAGTTTTTTAAACTGTTTACAGTTTGTTTGACCAACAATGGAAATCAAAAAGGCACAAGTCTGTTGTAGGATAAGAATAAATATAAAATACCTCCAGAGTTATCCTTCAACACAAAGTTATGTAGTGTGACTAACTGGATCAGCCAGAGGTTAATAATCACTTAGACATTTTAGTTGTGTTACTGACCTTGAGCGGCCTGCTTGTCTTCTCTAGCAGCTCCAGATATTTGCTGTGAGATACGACTGTCTTTCCAAAGTCAATGGAGCCATAGATGACGCTCTGCTCCTGCTCTCGCTCCAGGATGCCTGGGATGATGGACTGGGCGGTGACACGATAGCCTCTGTAGTCCACCACGACGGTCCCCAGGGTGTAGAGACCCTCCACGTCCACCGCCCCGTAAGCCCGTACCCCATTCAAGTCATTGGTGGGTGCGGCGTGGGCGGCCGCATCTCCGCCCAGCTCACGATAGTGGTCCCGCACATCGAAGCCGAGGCTGAAGAAGATGTTGTTCCAGATGAACATCTGCATGCGCGTTTCCTCGCCGGGGTTGATGGCCATGACGTTGCCATCAATTACTGCCATAGCTCCTCGGGTGGCAGCTGCTGCAAAGTCACTGTGGACCTGCGGGAGACAAACAAAAAGAAGCAGGCTGTGATTTAGAGGTCGTATAAAAAACTACATTACATCTTCATCTTCAGGCACTGAAGATGGCAATAATGCAAAGACAGAGGCCTGATCTGACACCATCTACAAATTTGCTACAGTAGGGTTATGACCTCTTATTATCATGGTGAAATGAAATTTAATACCAGTGTATTGTAAGAAAAACATCTATGAAAAAATATAGAACTGTTTACCCAACTGATGAATTTGTTTCTATTTATACCACATGACCTAGACACGCAGGGGAGAATGGATGGAAGGATTAATCAATTAAGACATAATCTGCATTTTCTTATCTTTTAAAACCCATTCATTCCCTAATTTTATGATCAGACATCTGGACTGACAGCAGTTGGAATCTTTTTTACTCTGTTTTTCAAAAATCCACACAAAAACATTTAATAGATGTTGCTGTGTAAAGTATGCAAGAAAAAAAACACAACATCAACAGCACCTTGAATATTGCCCGCTCCCTCAGCAGCCGTTCGGGCAGGTTTTTACGGGGCAGCTCTCTGGTGGTCTGTAGCTCCTCGTTCCAATCTCTGGTCTGGAGACATGTCAACATACATACAACTTTATTAGCACCAACAATATGGCTGCATTATTCATCTGCCTGGTGTGCTGCTTGAACAGCTGTGCCCACCTGTCCCGGTATGTGCTCCTCGTAACCCAGACGGGAGGTGTAGGCGTCTTCAGCTCGAACGCAGTCCATTGCGTGGTCAACCTGTGGAGCTGTCCAGCTGTACACTTGGAAAGGCGTGGCTATCCTCTCAAAGGGATGTCTCTGGACCCTGTAGCAATAACACAGGACAACAGGGGAACACAAGACATCACTTGCATGGTCTTTTATTTTAAATACGACTGTAAAAGCCAACGTGCTTTCTCATGGTATAAATGACTTCAGTGATTCTAGAAAAGAACCTAAAAAAGGAGAAGAGAGGCGTAGGTTCAAGAACAAATCAAGATCCTGAGTAAACACGCATTTTATTACGTCACAGATGATGGACATCAACTCTATTATGCAGAGCCACTCAAACAAGATTCAGTCTTTCAGTAAGAAGAGCCAGTGAAACAAAAAGGTAAAGAGACACTGTCACCTTTTCTTTTGCAGGGCAGTGAAGTTCTTCTTGAAGGCAGGGCTGATCTGGCTCAGTAGCTCCACCAGAGAATGGCTCAGGAAGCTGGGGTTGGCTGGTTTAGGGTTGAAGGTGTAGGTAGTGGATCTGGAAAATACAGAGGCACCATCAGAGACCATCAGAGCTCACATTAACACAACCTTAAGTCATGTGGTGAGAAAAACCACCCAGAATGATTTAAGAATTATGGATTGTCTTCCTGTAGGGACTTGACTTATTTTTTCACACATAACAATAAGAAACAAAATATGTGTCCAGTAGTACAACTGTGTAACTGCTGTGATCGAGCTGTTAGAAACAGAAAGACAACCTTGCTCTGAGCACAGCATCATCTTGCCCAAGTGTACTTTCCAGTGTAATCCAATTACATCATTAATTTGACTGCTAAGCTTTTGTAGGGATCCAAAATTAGGATGCTGAAACTGCTAATAGGCCACTGTATCTCTATCAACACTTAATGCACTGTCCTCCATTTAGAGAAAGGGCAGTTCCATCCACTGTATTATCTATGATACTAAAGTGAGGCAAGAGGATTTGTGACGCACGTGTGTCCAGCAAAACTTCACTCACAGGAGACACCTCTTTCACTCCCTTGAGTTTTTGTTGTCTTAAAGTTGTAAATGCTGGAGAACACTACAACTCTAAATAATAAGCGATGTCATGCTTTGTGTGCAAACTGAAGGCAGAGAGCCCTCTGCAGTGACACCGTGCAGCTGTAAGAGGAAACAAGGCTGAAATGTCGACTGACTGGTTGAGGTAGAAGCCGCGTGTAGAGGCAGTGACGCTGACGTGGCGTTCCTCCACAGTCACGATGTACAGGTACATCAGGTCACCATGCATCTTCCTGTTTCCAGGTGGAGGGTTCCAGCCACTCATTGTCAGGACCTTCAGGCACTGCATAGGCTGTTGGGGATATCAAAACTCGTCAGCTAATGGAGAAAAACTTTTTATCATAAAATCTCAAGTACCATATTTAATCATTTTCATTCTCCCTCAGTTTTAAATGGCAAAACGTATTTTCCCCTCATATGATACTGTTATGCGGCACCAAGTCTGGCCTGTTGCTGCTGCTCACCTTCCAGTCCTTGTTCTGTGGCTGGAGGGGCACCAGGGGGCGCTCTTTGCTACCAGGCAGGATATGTTCTGGAGGGGTGCAGTCAATCTGCTCCAGCTCATTGCCCTTTTTCTTTCTTTTGCCACTATCTGCAACAACATAAGAAGGAGCAAGTGATACTACTGAGCTGCATCAGTACATTAAAATGCAGATGGCTGAGCAGGACTCCAGCTGTTCATTGGCCACTTCTGTGGAGGAGGATACTGTGAATTACTGTGAAGACTCTTGCAAATGCAGACTCCTTTCTCTGAATCTGGAGATATTTTAACATCTTTCTCTTGAATCTAAACAAACACTCTCAGGTCTTTTATAGAAAAGTCACGAGAGCTACGTTCCTACATTGTACCAAGTAACATTTCTGGTGCAGTTAAACACAGTGTGTGAGTTGTGTGAATTCAGTGCTGTTAGTTTAAAAAAGCCTCTCAAGGAAACATCCTGATGGCCAACAGAGCAGTTTCTCCCTGTACGAACACTGAGTCAACATCTGGTGTCTTTCTGTCAACGTGCCATCATGTCTGAATCAAGCTGTGTGGATTATTAGATTATTAACGTCAGAGACACCAACATCTGAAAGTCAAAAAGCCTCTGCTTTCATAAACAGATCACTGAAGGCGACACTGCTGCATCTTCCACGGCTGTGGCGTCATACCTCCAAGGTCTCCGTCAGTGAAGATGCTGAGGAAGGAGAGAGAGTTGCAGTCCACTCCGTTGTAGGCGTCTGAGGGGTCCAGACTTTTCAGCAGGTCTCTGATGTGACGCACATGGATGCGAGCCTCACGCACGGTGTACGGCTCTGCAGAAAAGAGACACAAAAGACACAAAAAGGTTACACACAGCGTGGTTTGTCAAACAACAGATCCGGTGAATGAACAATTTTGTGATTTCACTCGGTTTCGTCTTTGCCAGAGAACCCTCAGTAGAGCCTTTGTGCTGGGCTGAGGATGGAAGGTAAATCATTCAGGCATGTCTCTGCAATTAACATATTCTGACAACATCATATGTATGAAGGTTAACACACTTTAAACTTTATGTTCAGTGTGGCTCCTGTTGATCAGGTTTGTCAACTGAACCTGCCAACACTGTCAGACTTCATATTAATGGCACCTTTGTTTTCACACTACTTGGTTAGTCAATGATACTTTGATTATGGGCCAACAAGATGAACACTGCACTTGATGTTTTGTCAGACACAGGTAGTTACACTCTGCAGCTTAGTGTATGTCCTTAACAGAGAGCTTCTGGCATTTTATAAACAATTACATATTCAATGGTTGTATAAGAATCAGAAGGAAAGTCTTATTCACAAAAAATAAGCGGGCACTTCAACAACAAGCACTTAATGACAGACACTGCCTTAAAAAGCATTTTTAATCTAGCACATTTTTTGGTAGCTTGACCTTGTTAGCACTGTTTATTTTATTGCAATTGTTGTTTGCATTGTATTTGTATGCGCTACAGTACTGATTCTATGTCTGTAATATTGCTTTTATGTTTGCTTTTATGTCTGGAGACTACTGGGGCTACGGATGGATGGAAATTTGCAGTTATGCTAAATCCAGTGTATTAACCACAATCCTGTATTGTATGTTCATTAATACGCACAGTCCAATAGAAATACATGAATAAGGAATAAGTAATGGTTAGTGCAACAAAAATACTTCAAACACCCTATAGGGAAAGCCTGCACGATGTACCAATGTGAATTTGCACTCGTTACATCTGTAGTATATTTGTAGATAATATTTTTTTTACATATTTATATATTTGTACTGTATATATTTCTTAAATTACTTTTTGTACATTTCTTTTATCTTTTTAAATTATTAGGGGGAGGTACACATAATTTTCACTGTGCTTCACTGCTTGATGACAATGAAAGGAAATTCAATTCAAATTCAATAGGTAAAACCTAGTATGTGGCTAACCCTAACCCGTACCCTGACACTCACAGCATGCTTTTTTATTGTGTATCTCACACAGCTCACAGTCTCCCCATTGGTATCTGCTATAGTTTAGCCTTTATTTAATTTTTAACTCTAAAATACAACTGGAGGTATTAGAGGTGAGGCTTTATAACCAACTCCCTCTGTCTGTGATGTCAAACTGGGTCAGTTAGTGCCAAGCCTCGTTAGCGATGGCTTCTCTCTCTACTGCTCGGTGTGCCGATGAATCCTCTGAATAACCATGAAGTACACTCCAACAGTTTTCCCATTTGGACCAAACCAATGTGACAAACTGATAAAAGGTTTCTGGATCTGACCTTCCACCACTTTCAGGAGCGAGCCCTCCTGCAGGCCCTCGATGGACTTCAGCTCAGCAAAGTTGTCCAGCACGTTTCCGTCCAGCTGCAGGGAGAAGCAGGTGCGGTGGCACGTGTCCTCACGGTCCATCAACACCTGGTGGATTTCCTGCACCATTTCCTGGGGAGACACCTGTAG
>OMNW01009724.1:31250-59366 GCA_900303245.1 Selene dorsalis | reverse complement strand
AGGAAAGATGGCACCTCAGAAGCCGCTGTCAGACACTCCGCCCGGCTCCTCGTCCCTCGGACAGCGGCATGCCGCCCTCTGAAATGGCCTCAGCCGAACCACCAGCCGCCTGACAAACACCGGACAGCAACTCTATATTTTGTAAAAGACAGACCTGAAAACTGTGGGCATCCGTGTAGCATTTTCCACACCCTGTCGCCTTTTCCACCCTCAACATCTGCCCATCCAGCCGGCTGCAGGCTGCAGGCAGCATCGCTGTGTTTTATTCCAGCACCGGATCTGGATCCTTTTTATACTCTGAAGTGAAGTGAAGGGCAGAGCAGAGAGCAGACAGACAACATTATTCATCTCATTCAGACGGACACGAGAGGAAGATGAGGTAAGCAGAAGCATGCGTTGCTCTTCGGCAGCACAAACAGCGCAGACTGCTGTGATCCTACTGCGCATCATTATGGGATATATAAGGCAGAAAGCCGGTGGAGCAGCAGGGACCTCTCGTTAACACATGTGCTGTGGGTTGTATTTGCGCAGTTGCATTCAGAGGCCTGTGATGGGCATGTTTCCGCAGCACAAAAGGTGTATCACAGGAGCACCGGCGCTTACTGACCGGCAGGTGACCTGTCGGCCGACAGAATACAGAGCAGACCTTTAAGAGAAGCTGGTCTCAGAACAGCTTGTCCACAGAAACAACACAGAGCTAGCAGGCTTTGATATGAAACCATCCAACATCTCTGACTCCGGCTCCTCTCTGATGTGTCACGTGGAGGTTGCCTGCAGAGAGAAGGACGTGTTGTCATGGAAACCAGATGATGCTTTTACTAATTGGTATGAGCGTTAGGAGACTTCATTGCGACAGAGATGTGATCACTGGGTTTACAAAGCAGCCACATGCCTTTATTCTACTCTAACACACCTCTGAGAGTGCAGGCTCCTCAAGCTGCAACCCGCACGCGCAAGCACGCACGCTCGCACACACCTTCCTAGCTACGGACCAATCACCTGCGAGTATTTAGAACAGCATCCAGACACAGCTGTGTCAGGGATGGGTTTACTGGCGGAGTGTGGGAGCCTATCAGGTGAGACGTTACTGCCAGGGCCCAGCCTGATAGCCAATCAGCTGCCAGTCTGCTGCCACGCAGGGTGGGTGGGGCAGCGGCAGCGGCAGCGTTTGGCACAGGTTCACCATGAGCAGGAGGAATCCTGGGCTCAGTCTAATTGCTGCTGGCACTGAAACGTGTGTGTGAGAGTATGTGTGAGTGAGTGTGGCCCAAGGTCAGAAGAGGATTTTACCAGCAGGGTCAGTGTCTGTTTTAACATGCAAACCTCCCCCAGTCTCTGCTGATCTCTGCGCTGCCTCCACCTCCACTGTCCTCTCAGCTCTGTCACTCTGATGCTACCAAACACACTCTCATGTGGGTCCACATGCTCTTGCGTAAGGCTCTTTATATACTCATGTATGTTCATAGTGAAGTCTGCTGAGTGGAAGATGGTGAATTAGACAAAGTGTCAGTGACTTCTTTTTACTTTAGTCGCTTACATGAGATCAGTGCACAATTTTTTTTTTTTAAACAAAACTTGTGTCTGTGCACATCAATCAAACCACAAGGTCACTCTCCACTGTGCTTCATAATCAAACACTAAAATATTCTTCCAGAGATGTAATTGTCCTCAGAGCTGTTTTACCTCAGTCCATGGTGCTTTTTGTATTTCTCAGATAATCGAGTTACTCTCTTTTGTAATGATAGTGATATTCTTTCCAACAACACACGGGTGCATACTGGAGTATTTTTCATTTTGTCCGTGGGCCAAGAACTGCTCAGTCTCAGTATTCAGTTCAGAGACAGGTCCTTAACCTCATGACTGACGGGGAATGTACACATACGTCTGTGCTTCCAAATATATGTATATATCTGTAAAACAGTGCCAGTAAAAGCAGAAAGTCTGTGTTTTGACGGGCTGTCTGCTGATACACTTGCTGTTGTAGGCTTTGTCTGACAGATGCTTACATACACAGCTGTGATTTATGATGAGTGACTGTGTGCTTTATGGAGCTGCTCTGTAGGTGGCAACATAGACTGACTCACCACAACAAGCCGGCACCTCATGCAGTTTGCTGCAGTTCAGCTGGACACCACTGAGTGTGTCTCTGTGTGTATGTGCATGTTGTTGTTTTTTCACATGCATTTGTATCTGAATCGGCCTCAGAGTTTGTTTGACTCACAGTGTGAAACACAGAGCTAAGTGTGTTGGTTCTGCTGAGGGTGTTTGACTGAGTCAAACAGCTGATCTGGTTGCGTGTGTGTGTATTTGCTGCAGTCCTGCATGTTAGCGGGAAACAAACAGTTGTTTTGTGCTGTGATCTAATGAGTATTGCTGGGAGCTGCTGTTCAAGTACACATCAGTCAAGGTCAGATACAGTCAGATACACTGCAGCATCAGGCCAAAGAGTCCAGGAAACTCAGCTGCTTAGAAGTGTTTTTATTGATGGGTTTATTTCATATGAACATAAAGTTTACACTAACATAATCATACAAAAGTCTAGTAAGTGTTTTATTGAAAGGATATTGAGTTTTAAAGGTTTAATTTATTTCTCATACGCTCTGGCTTTATAGAAGAATCTGCTCTGTTATTTAAACAGGAAGTCAATGTTCAAACGTTCATGCTTGATAGATTGTGATATCTAATCCTATTTGGGTTTGTCTGTTGTTCGATCTCAGGGAGAGTCAAAGCCTGTTACACTGTTACTGTATCTGTTTCCCATTCATCTAGATTAGCGACATCAGTTTCAATTATCTCCAGCTGTGGAGGGTGATGTAGGCCTCTGGGGGAAAGTCCTGGGCCAGTAAAAGCTGAGGTTGGTGATTTTTGTCAGGGATTTGTTTTGGGTCTCTGATCCCTGACATGGAGCCTGTTTGTCTGATTCCTCCTCTGCAGGCTGGACATTTTTATCTCTACTTCTCCGTCTGTCCCTCACCACCACTGGATCACTCACCTTACTTGGATTTATGCTGATGCACTTTTTGTTGCTTTGTGTTCGTAATGCAGACTCTACCACTCTCTTGACTGCTCATACTCGATTACAGACCTCAGCGCTGCACCAGGACACAGAGCTGAGGATTGCCAGTGAATGTGATACACACATTGATGTTCCCATTGAGATCATCTATATTGACTTTGATGATCCTCTCATCTAGTGCCACCATCAGGACACAATTTAAATGGAACAGATTTTATGACCAAGTTTTCCATTCACACTGCTTTTTATTTAGTGCTAATCAGCTAATGCTAATAATCTAACACAATTAAGATGGTAAACATTAGAGCTGCTAAACAACTACAGGATCTAATTTTCATTGTGAGCATGATTTATTTCTTTACTCTGCTGGGTCAGATAAAACAAGCAAACTGAAGATCACATCTTGAGTGTAGAGAAACTGGAGGCATTCCCACTATAATTCTTCAAACTAAAAAAGTGTCAATTAATCAAAAAGAAAAAAGTACAGATGCAATTATTGCTAGAAGTGGTCTACTCACACTGAATCTCTCTCCTTAATACTGTAAATCAGCTTTACTGACCACAGACCATTTTCTCTTTATGCTCATCTTAAGTCAAATGACTACACTAAGTTCATTACATAAAGCTCTTGTTACTCAGTAATCCTATTTTAAAGGGCTGGGGTTATTGAATAAAGCTTTGTATTGGGAGTTATTACACAGAAATCATCCATAATAGATTTGTATTCACCAACATTAACCCCATACATAACAGCAATTATTTGTGCTTCATGACCAGGTTGTTCTTCTTCAGCTGTTAGCTACATATAAAGAGACAAACCAGTATGTGCAACTCAGTGATTTATTTGTACATTAACTTGTGTCTGAAGTCTGTCAGCAGGATTGATGTGTGGTCCAGCCTTCAGCCCACCTCCTCCGTTTATGTGGACTGGAGGGTTTTATTATGCTCTGAGAGTGATGTGCGCTCTCTATTGATCCAACATCATCACTGTTGCCTCATGTGTATTGACAGGAGCAGTTGGTGGTATGTGCGTGACCCATATGAGCACAGAGGTTAATAGTAACTGCGCACCGTATTCATGCAGGACAAATGCGAACTCAGTTAAACTCAGTAAATGTGGAAGTGAACAGATGATCGCTGTGTTTAAGAAGAGAGGAGGCTTCATAGAGGAGGCTGGAGTGAGAGCGTGATGTGGTTTTCCTACAATGCACAGACACTGGAAAGCAGTATTCAGTGCATCTGGTGCCGTGACATGAAGTAAATCATGAAAAGTCATGGTTTATGTCCTGCTTTAGCACACAGTCCTGAGTAGCAGCGGAGCTCAGATTTCCCTCTGTGAATTGTTCTCAGAGCACAGCTGTGTGCTTTGAAGCTGCACAGGTGTGTGCTCTTGATTACACCCTGCTATAAAGTTCCGTCCGTAAAGTTGAGATATTTTTACATGTTCCAGAGATGTTGGAAAGTCTGAGGTGCAGGTTATTGAGGATACAGTCATCTCATGTTCCCTGGGCTCGGTGAACGCTGCACTGCTTTTTAACATGTTTGTGGTGCTAAAAATAACTTCCACCATCTGGAGAATAGTTATGGCTGCTAAAACAATTATTATTTTTAGTGATTGCCTGTGTGAGAGGGATTGAACCCACACGTGATTATCATCAGACCTCTTTGTCACTGACAGTGTCAGTTTCACCCAGCACCTGTGCTGTGGGCAACACTTAGATATCCACTTGTTTTTTACTGTCACTTTATTCTGCTGCTGCTACCTGAGTAAAAATTTCATTTTCTTCATGTGGAAGCATGTTTTAGAATGACAATGAATTAACCTTGAACCCTGAAAGCACAAAAACTCTGATAACCCAAAGTTATATGTGGTGAACACATTGCAGTGATTAGAAGAGCCTTACATCAGAGTTGTGAGGTGATATTGTTGCTCTGTGTCTCCTGAGGTGTTCACTTTTTCACCTGAAATGGTTTCGACATGTGAGTGTGGCAACATCTGTTGATGCAGACTCAAACATGTCAGTTTAAAATATTGTTCTATTCTATCTATATTGTAAATGTACAAGAATAACTATATTGACCAGTACTGGTTATACCATTATTGATTCTTGATCTCTGGCTTGTAGTCATTATTAGTACCGTCATGGATTATTTTTAAAGGGAAAGTTCAAAATTCTGGAAAATTTGCCTATTGCCATAATCCCCATAGTCAGGAAATAATTATGTAACATTATAACACATGAAACAAATACTCGGAACTACTTGCGCTTTTGAAATCACTCCGCCCAGCAGCCATGTCTCGAAAACAACTCTCAACGTCTCCTAACATTACATGATTATTTCATAGCGTGGTGAATGTGCAGGTCACAACTTGTCCACGAGAGCGTTTTGGAGTTGTTGGATTGTGTATTTGATGAGTTTGAGGAGGGACAGGGGACCTGTACCGCAGCTCATGTCTCTGCCCCGCGGATCTGAAAACAACATGCACCGATAATTAAAGGTAATGAACCTACTTCTATGACTTTAGGTATTATGGCATTAGGAGAATTTGCCAAAATGTTGTGAATGAAATGAAATGAAAATGAACTTTCCCTTTAAGGGTGTTAAACTTAATCAAACATTAGCATTACAAAAAAAATCTATTCTATTTTCCTTTTAGAAATAAAGCTAATGTCAACTGTCTATATGAGCATTTTCCCTCCAGGATTTCCTGATTAACATTCATATTAATGCACCTTAGCACTTAATATTTAACTTTAGGAGGCTGGTTAAATACTCTGAGGCTGACATGAACCTCTGGCCAGATGTGCTGCCCTGTGCTTCGTACACCACTGACTTGGACTGACCTGTAAAACAGGTCCCCACTGGACATAAACCAGGCAGCGAGGCAGGCTTCAGTTTTGTAGTATATAAACATGGGGTGAGTCTCTCTGCCTTTATTGCCTGATAACAATGTTGCATTCATTTTGCACTTGCCAGCTGTAAACCACGTTCCCTGAGAGAGAGTTTGTTAATGGGGCAGAAACCAGAGTAAACAGATCGGTATTGTTGAGCACTGGAAGTTCAGCTGAAGCAGTTTCTCTGTTCCCAGGAAAATTTAATGGACCTCCTGTGACTTGTATATATTTGTGTTGTAGCTCACACATTATACCATGATGCTGCAGCCGCATCATATCTGTGAGTAATAGAAAACCACGTTCGTCAGACCGCTGCTCACCACACGCAACACAAAATGGAGAAGGATGCTGCACGCTATGATCCATCCAGTGTCAGGTGTGAGGTCACATGTCTTGTCTCTGCTGAGAATCTGTGTAATAACAGTGCATTCTGGGTGACAACAGTGTGGCCTATGAGTCATAATTATGCACAGTGTGGCATCAGGAGGCCGAGTGATGAGGCTGATCTACACAGGCGTGCGTGTGTTTAACAGACAGAGAGGTAATCAAATCTTTGTGAATGAGAGGGAAGTCGCTCCCTCTTCCTTTCCCCCGCTCTCTCTCTCTCCCATCCCCCTCTGTATCTTCTTCCAGCTCCCATTGGTGTGTGGCGTAATTAAAACGATCGGCTCATGTGAGTCAGACAGTGTGTGTATGGATCCTGTGTGCGCGCATTCGCATTTGTTTGCAGCTGAAATTCAGCCCCACGGCCTGAGGGCATGAACTAGTGTGAGGTAACCGAGGGGACGGGGGGGCATCAGAGATCTTTAAACTCCTCTCTGTCACACCTCTCACACTCAGTTAATCCCCTTTCTCTCCCCACCTCAATTTACCTCATATAGCGTGACTGCATACAGGTGGATTGTGGGTGTTTGTGGGGATGAAGTTAGTGGGGAGTCAGATTGGATTACACAGACCTACATGTGAGTGGATAGCAAGGAAAACATACAGTGTAATCTGCATGTGTTTGGACAGTGACACATTTTTGTTGCTCTGTCTTAACTGGATTAGAACATTGACAATGAGGTCAAAGTGCCAGGCTTTGATTTGACCGAATTTCCACCCACACTGGGTGAACTGTGTGGAGAATATGGCTGTCTGTACCAGTCAAACAGCTGGTTGTTCTAGTATTGAACGCTGATGTCATCAAAATTGTGTTGTAAGCACAATTTATAGGTGAATTGAGTTGGGAATGTTTTTTTCTCTTTAGGGTTTATATAGTGTCAGCCAAGGAGGGAAAAGGCTTCTCCCACAGAAACAGATCCTAATTTAAATGTGCCAACATTCAGAACTAACATCTTTAGATACAACTGATGTGTAAAGACATTATCTTCTGTCTTCTTATCATGGACGACAAAATAGACATTCTGGACCAAACAGCGTTTCATACTCAATGCTTTGTAGCTTCATGAGTGTGTGTTGGTTTATCATGTCTTCAGGGTCACAGGGTCATTTGTGTCAATGCCAGTAAAACATCATGAGGCTGAAATATCTATTAATTAGAGACGTTACTATGTGTGTTAAAATGTGTGTGTTGAAATCAACCGGGGTTCAGTAACAAGAAGTGAGAGCAGAATGATCTGTAAATCCACATTAGATGAGTGTGGTGGAAAAGTGGCTAAGAGCTGCTGTTAGACTGTGTAAATATCAACTTTGAATTTCTTAAGACAATCTCTAAAGAAAACTGGTGCTCAGTGTTGCTACATGTGTGTTATCTGCTGTGGGTGTGTGTCAGTGTTCGTGTCGCATTGTGTGTGTGAGGACAGAAACATGTAACTATATGTCAGTGTTTGGTTGAATTCAGCCGTCAGTGTGGAGCAGATGCAGTTGTTTCATGCTGAATTTTATGCTTTCTCATAAAGCTTACATCACAGATATGCCAGATGTTGGATAACTGCACATCCTAACACAACTGTACAACCACACACTCAAAGCAGAGTTAAATACACAAAGAGGTGCCCTCGTGTTTCAAAACACTGAAGTGGGATAAAGAGGCAAATACCAACCATTTAGACAGTGATATTTCCAGAAGCTCTAACGCTTTGCTAAATGGAAGTAAAAGTATTATTAAAGCCTTATTCAGAATATACTGAGTAAATCTGGAACATGATGCTGGACCTGTTATATAAGGCTGTATAAGAAATGAAAACTAGACTCATTTCAAGTGAGAACAGTCTTAAGCAAATGTAGCTGTCCTAACTTTAATTAATGCTCACTGAAGCATGCTGTGGTTTCTGTTACAGCACATGTAGAGTACACGTCCCGAGCTTTAGCTTAACATCCTCTGACAGAATCTCCTTTTGTTCCTTGCTCAGAGATCTGCAGAGATCTCTGTGTTAGATGTTGCATCACATGTAAAGTGAAGTATGAGCCGCAGTGGACTGGATGGAGCTGTTGGAAAAAAGAAAACAGTGAGGATAAACGCCTATTAAAAGTGACGCCTCAGCAGCCAGTCGTGTGTTTGAGGCGGACTACGTGAAGGAGCTGAAAGTGAAAACCCTCCCAGCAGCATCACAGCCTGGAGGTACATATGTGCACACACACACACACACACACAAACACATACACATATACACGCATACACCTTCACTCAGTCATGCTGTGTGTCCGACAGAAGGCCATACCCCCTGCTGTATATGCTAATGACCAGGTTAATACTTTGGCAGTCTCTCTCTCTCTCTCTTTCTCTCTCTCTCTATCTCTCTCTCTCTCTCTCTCTCTCTCTCTCTCTCTCTCTCTCTCTGTCTGACCTGTGACAGAGAGAGAACGATGGGGGTTGGGTGCACTCTAAGTGTAAATGGAGGAGGTTGGATGTCCTTTCATCCTTTCACCTTCCTGTTCTGCCTCTCTTCTTTTCTCTCTCCATCTTTTTTCCCTCCCCCATGTTCTTGTCCTCACCCTGACTTTCTCTCTTTCACTTCCGCTCGCTCGCTCACTCTCTCTCTCATCCAGCTTATCTCCATCCCACTCAGAGGCATTTAACTCTCTCTACCTGTCTGTCCATCTGTCCATTCCTCTCCGCTTCCCCTCTATCCACCAGATTTCTCTTTTTTCCTTTATCTGGCCACTTCCCATCAGTTCACCTTAAAATCATTCTTCTTCTCTCCCCCCTCTCTGACCCCTGATCTGCAGCTCTCGCTCTGTGTTTCTCACTGACACAGTTTCTCCTTTGCTCATTTGACAGACTCACACTCTCACGTTGTCCATTGTGACAACTACAGTATGATGGTAAACAAGTCCTTCACTGCCTTTTCATAGAGAGACAAGTCATGCATTAGCTGCAATAGAAATGTCCAGTTTGCCACTACTGTTTCAGAGTTAGCAGTTTCATATGGAAAGCCATTAGTCGAACGTCATCAGACTAATTAATTTCACTGTCCTGCAAACAATCTGTGTGGACACTCGCTGGCCATTGCAATAGATCATGTATGAACCCAGGCGGGTTATTTTCTCTGAGTGAGAATGAGAAAATGACACACATGCCACAGATTTTAGATTTCTGAAAAAGACCTGATTCACACAGGAGCATGTGATTCAGTCATCTCACCACATCACCGCAGATTTGTTTTGGCTTGTATTAAGAAAATAAAATGTTGGGTCTAGTTAGAGACTGAATTTGTAATTACAGGTATTATGCGATGCTATTACGCAACATCTGCCCGGTAATGGTCTGACCTGTGTGACTTTTGGTCTCAGCAGCTGAAATGAGTGTTCGAGGCAACAGTTGAGTATTTTATTGTGAGTGGAGTGTCGTCGTGGGAATAATACCCAATGCTTCATGAGGTCACAACAAAAAGCTGATTTAAAAAGCTAAAAAAACAGAAGCAGAATAATGTTTTATTTGAAGTTGATTTATTCATCATGAGGAAAACCACTCAAAACAGAGGTTTAACCTATATATATAATATGGAAGAGCTTATAAAAAGTAATACTGGTGATGTCATTAAGGTTGTTTTGATCTGTTTCTACCACCTTTTTACAAACTGGGGCATGGAGCTAAAATGACATAAGTGTTTAGCAGATGACAGATTTCTTATATGCTATATGGGAAATGCATGCTTCAGTGATTTTTGAGCTCAACTACCTCTTGTGACTATTCTTTGTTTAACATCCAGGCCTCTGGGTGTGACTGTGAATCTGTGCAGACGTGTGTGGAGCTGAACTGAAGCCTCATTCCTGTGAGAAGGCTCCATGATGCAACTTATTGCAAGCAGCCATTACCAACTTGAAGTAAATATGTTTTCATGGGGTCTGACAAATATGAGAACTAATTTCACACGGATGTGAGACGAACAAGGATAAAATTTTATTGGCACAAATATTTGTGACCAAACGTTGTTGTCGACAGGCAAGTAAACTGCCCTGAATTGCTGTCAAATCGCCATATCCCCTGCCGTCCACACCGATTACAGAGCAAACCATGTCACCCAACAGTTCTATAGTTAGTCCAATCAATCACATTGCCTGCTGGCAGAACACAGCAGGGCAGATGTGGCTGTTGTGAGCGGGGCGAACTGTATACTAGAAAGAGACCATGGGTGGGATATTTTCCTGCGATGTTGGAGGATGTACAGTAAATATGGGAGGGATTTGTTGGTTACTGGCACAGACAGACTGCTGTGATGTGGAACCTAGACAGAAGATTAGTGTTATGGCCACACACTACTTATATCATATTTAATCTACATGCATCTGGATAGATGGAGCAGGGAAATATCGGAGGAGCAAATGTTGGCATTACACACTCAAATTTGGTTTCTTATTGTCACCAGACTCGTGTCTGATGCATCTGATTTAATTCAGTTTTATAGCCTATGCACATGAAAATGCATCTTTCGTTATACATGTGTGGTTTATATTCATCATGTTCACAGGCAATTGAACCACATTATCAAGTATCAACAGAAGGCTGTGTTGCCTTTCCTCTCTCCACCTGCGTCCCTTTCTGTTAATGAACATCCAGTATAAGCTGTCAGATCAGTGTGTGTATGTGCTTGTCTGTGTGTGTGTGTGTGTGTGCCTGTGTGTGTGTTGCATCCAGAGCTCCACCCAAGCCTGGCATGCCACCTCAAATCATATGTGAGAAAAGACGGGAACCATCAGATGAATTAAAATCTGTTGCTCCTCCTCCTCGCTTCCTCCTTCTCTCCATGTGGGCTTACGCATTCCCGCCTCAGCCAATCCCGCAGCCCGGTGAGGAGAGCAGGGGGGTTGAGGAGTGAGCGGGGGGGGATGGAGGAGGAGGAGGAGGGGCAGGACCAGCAGCCTCCGGGGCTGGCGGCCCATCGCTCTTGTCACAGCTGGGAGGGGAGGAAGGGAGGGAGGGATGGATGGAGGGAGGAGGAGGGAAGAGAGGGGGGGTAGAGAGGGAGGAGGTAATCCAATGAGACACAGAGAGGAGAGGCAGTGCGAGGGCAACGCCTCACAGCACCGGGAATCTCTCTCTATCTCCATCTCTCTCTCTTTCCCCCCTTCCTCTGTCTCTGAAGCGTAAAAACCAAAGGACTTCTACCTCACATTCAGTCTCCTCTGTATGTGGCTGAGGGATCCTCTCACATTTTTTAAGCCTGTCTTTCCCCCACAGTTAAAATTTCTTTGTCATTTTTAACAAATTTTACTCCTCTTCTACCTAAAGGATGCGTTGGTGACTGAAAAAACAGGATTATTGTCATTTCTCCTGATTCTTTAGGAGGCAGCATCTTTTACTGGAGTCATCTTTGTTCCTGTGCTCACAGCTGCTGAGTGCACAGTGGCTGCTAGTGGGGAAATAGGTTAGTGTGCCTGTGTGGTGCTGGGCAGCAGAGGTGATTGAATGTTCAGTGCACGGAGGAGATGAAGAGGAGGGGGATACCTTCTTGGCGGTGACGCTTTGTAGCCCTACAACCGTTTGGGGAGAAGGTGACGAGGCATGCTTTGGATGTTGAACTCCGACCTTTAGCGAGAGTGTCAGTGACGGAGAGGAAGACAAAGGAAAAAGCAACTAACACAACAAACGCAGGACATTTGTTCCATTTGATTTTGAGTGGCGGATCAGGGCTGACCTGTGTGTCCGCTGCGTGTGGACACCATGGACATCAACCTCCAGTCGCACCGATTTTACTTCCCCCAGATCTACTGTGCTGAACCAGGGGCGCAGCCACAGCTCACTGAGTTCAAAGTCAGGTAAGACTCAAAGGGTGGGGAAAGGTGTTTACGATAGATCCACTAATGAATAAGAGATCCATCTGAATGGTGGAGCCATCCAGGTCTTGTGTCTCCATTCGCTTTTGTCACTGTCAGGTGCTTTTGAGATCCACCCAGAATGTAGCTGGAGCATTATGATTGTCCAACAGATCCCCAGCTGCTGCTGCATATGAAACGTTTCTGTGTATGATGAGTGCTGCTGTGAGCGGCTGGTTGCCCTTGCAGGGGGATGGGGCTGCATGCTAATGTATGAGCTAGCTGTGCAGAAAAGTGTTAGGCTCCTGGGAGAATCAGAGGGCATTGATGGCCTAAGAAAGACCTTGCCAAGTTTGGACGGAGGGGTAACAGTGCCGCAGTTGTGTGGTATTTGCCAACCAGGGCCCCGTGGCCGCTGTAGCCCTCTTGTTGGCGGCGTCTGTGGCTCTTTTGTTCTCTGTGTTTGCATCTCTCTCTTTCTTTTTCTGCCACTCTTCCTCTCCAATCAAAAAAGTGCTCAGGGTGTCTTGTTGAATCCGTAGCCGACGCCTGCCGTCATGGTTGCAGAGCACTCGAAGACGCATGCTCAGACATGCAACAGCTTCCCAGCTCTTTGTCTTGTTGAGGTGTAATTGTGCAGAATGGAGCTGTTACATTCAGGCGTGTAACAAGTCAAACCTGATGCTGTGTGACATCCACATGAGAAGATGTTTCGTCTTCTTGCATGAATGAAGTGAATGTTATTCTTTTTTCAATATGTCTTGTATCCATCTCCACGCATCCGTCCACCGCTGTGTGATTTCCTTGTAATCTGGTTTGCGATACATTTGACTATTCCTCCTCTAACAGCTCTGATTAGTGCAGCTTTAAAGGACTCAGCCAGAGTTTTGCCACAGTAAGCAGCTTTTAGTTTGGCCGCTGCTCCAGGCTGAAGTGACTTTATGGGGCTGCAGCGTGTCACTATCACAGCCTGGCCGAGCTCCCCGATGGCACCACGGGAGTCGGTTCACAGCAGGGCAACATCACCAAGGGAAAGAGGGCAGACATAGTGAAAGTAACTGTGCAACTAATTTTTCAATTATCTGTGCTGCATCTGAGAAGTGAAACAGACCTGTGATGTTGCTTACTTAATTTGAGCCACCCAGGGACATGACTTAATTTATCACATTTATCATGTGATCCCATTCATGTCATGGCTGCTCTCTTGAACTCAGATTAGTCTTTACGTTTTTGTCCACGAGCTTTATTTTCAGGCTAATAAACAATTAAAGAGGTTTGATCTCCTGCAGCTTTACCTCTGCGGCTTTCTGTGAAATTACAGTATCAGCAAACGTCAGGTAATGTCAGCATATCAGCTTTTGATGTGCGTTTGTCGACTGCAGCTTTAATGAAAAAAAAGCGAAGCAAAAACTACAGTCTCACACATAGCTGACTGAGCCTCACACCTCCCCACATCTTTGCTAGAGAGATGCGTAAGGGCGACATGCACATATACACAATACAAATCCTGCATGCATTCATAAAGATTAAAGAGGTGTAAGTGTGATGTGTTTTTACAAAACCAATTCAAGTCCTTAAGCAATATTGAATTTCCACAAATCAGATTTTATGCAATGAATACGAATAACAGACAGAGAGAGACTTTATTAAACACATAAACAAACTGGCAGCTTTATCTGTTTCTCTACACACTAATGACTTTTAATATTTTTCCTAAAAGTTAGTTCAACAGGAAATGGATACAGCTTTTCAGCGGTATCAGTAAGGTTTATTACAGCTGGAGTGAGAGGGAAGGAGGCGAGGAGAGATGGGAGATAGAAAAATGAGAAACCAAGAGAGAAAGAGAGGGAGAGGGAAATGAGACGAGAGGGAGAAAATACGAGATCAGGGGAGAGAGGGGGGATGGTGAGAAAAGCAAAGCTAAGCAAAAGGAAAAGAGAGTGAATTGTAAATGTGAGGAGGAAACAGTGAGATGGATGGATGTGGAATTGGAGGAGAAAATTGTGATTGTGGAAAAAAAAAAGAGAATATGTTAGAGCATGGTTTTGGTGTGGCACACGCCTTGGAAAAACCTTTGCGAGGGATGCTGGGATATTGGAGAGAGCATAGGCTCCATGGTGACCGAGGTAGACTCAGCCACATTATAGCCAGATAACCATGACAACTAGCTTAGGCCAATAGACGAGTGCACACATTGACATACAGTAGCCTACATGTACACATACAGAAACAAACAGGCCTGTTGCTCTGCAAAAACCAACCAGCTCAGTTAAGTGTTGTGTTTGAGACTGTGTCAAAAAGTTTTTAAAGCCGGTCATAATTTCACTTTAACGGTCTGTGTCGTTCTCAGCTGCTTGTTAGTGAGTGAAGCAGCCTGCTTCGCTGTGCATGTCTCCTTTTTACTGGCAAAATCTAAAACTATAAAAATTCCTAAAATATTTCAAATGCTGCACAGTCCATGTCAAACACAGAGAAAAAAGACTATAACATCTAAATGCCAGATAATAAAAACAAACATCCCCTGTGGTTTTAAGCCATTTTTAACCAATGCTAACATTATCCACTGCTCCCTTCAGGTGTGGTCTACCACAGGAAGTCACATAACAATAGACAATGCAACCAGTGAAATTTGTCCAGCTCAACTATGGCCAAAAAAGATAATGAATTTAAAAGCAAAAATGACGCCATCAGGTTCATGTACACACATGCAAGTCAACATTACTGAAGAATGACACCAGTGGCCCCCTAGTGTCACCTTATGAGCTGTTTCCATGGTAACCCAAACAAGCATAGCAACCACAGATGTCGCAACTATAGACTGTATATAAAAGGTCACCACTCATACATTACATACATTTCAGGAACATTTTGTCACTGCTGATAATAATGATTTATACATAAAGCACTTATCAAAACACTGTTACAAAGTGCAAGTGCAAGTTACAAGACAATAAAATAAATAACAAAGTAAGATTAAAAAAAAACAAAAACAACAAAGATTATAGCAACCAGATAAAACAGAACAAAACTAAAACAATCCAAGTACAATGTAATGAAAAGACAAAAGGAAATAGAGGATGAAGTGATTATGTATCATAGAAGGCCATTTGATAAAGTGTGTTTTTAGCAAAGCTTTAGACACCTGAGCTCCTCAGGTAGATTATTACATAGTTGAGGAGCCCTAATCGTGAAAGCACAGTCACCGTGGTTTTCAGCTTAGATGTGGGGACAACTAATAATGTCCTGACTTGAGGACCTCAGACTGCACGTTAACAGATCCAAACTGTAACTTGGGGCTTGGCCATGAAGTGCCTTAAAAGTAATCAGTAAAATTTTTAAATCATTTCTAAAGCAGACAGGCGGCCAGTGAAGGGAAGCTAAAATCAGAGTGATGAGCTTTCTCCTTCTTGCTTTAGTTAAAAACCTTGCTGCAGCATTCTGAACCATATGGAGGCTGTTCAAAGTTTTCTGCTGAAGACAAGTTAATGACGTGTGTCATGTACAAAATGTCTCTCTCTTGGTGTTTTATTAACAGGACTTGTGTTACCAATACAGTGGAAAAACAAGTAGAGTATTATCACACTGTTTCAGAGCTGCAAAATTACTTGCAAAAAAAGGTCAGGGTAGATTTTTGGGTCAGTGTAGTATTAAATTGAAGCAAGTGCTTTGTTTTCCATTTCCTCTTGGCTGCCATATTTGGTTTAATTTAATCACGGCTGTGAGTTTTCCCAAGCCTAATGTTTTTTTTAGTTTAACCTAGCAATCTAACTAAACCCTGACCAAAGCACTGGAAGATTAGCGAATGCTCAAATTAATCATTTATGTAACAGCACTGATGAACACAGTTACACCAGCATCAGCGATTTAACTGATAAAAGTGGTGTCAAATCATTTTGGAGGACGGTGACTGTAGACTATAAACCTGTTTCACCGTGTATGTTTTGACTTGTCAGAGAGGGAGATGCACAGATGAAACAAATCAAGCCAACAACGGCTCAGCCATGGCAACGTGTCGGCCCGAGCAACCAGGAGGGTGGCAGCAGCTCACCTGGCAGGAAGGTGGTCGTTAATGTGTATCAATGACACCTGTGTAAAAGTCCTGCTCCGTTGTTCAGCTCGGAGAAAACGTCGCGTCCAGGTGGTTTTACATCAACTTATCTCAACATGGCTTATAACAACTACCAGACAGGATTCATCATGGAAGCAGAGATGTGGATAGAGGATGGCTGCTTTTTTCCAAGTGTCAGATTAAATCAAGATATCTTTGGATTTTCTGACCTTCCCACCCCCACAAAAAAAAAAGGATTTCAGTTGTACTGGATTCTCCCTTCAGCTCACTCACTTCATTCACCTTGAAAGCCTTTGACTTAAATCCAAGAGCGGCTGTAATGTAAGTTATTGCTTGAGGATTATGTCTTGGGTTGATGGAGGGGCTTTCTGTTTTTCAGGATTCCCACAGGAGACCAAATGTGTGTTTTATTCCCTCTGTGCTGTGTGGTCTGACGGATTAGAGCTGGTGTCCACTGCACTTGAATGTCAAACACGAGAAAGCACTGCTGGAAATTTGCGAAACATTCTGGGTCATGCAATCCACTGACTGATGATGTGTGGCACAGAGAGGATGACGGCATGTTCGCGTTCGCATCGTGTGTTTTTCAGAGGAGGATGCGACTGCCAATTACAGATGCTTTGCGAGTGTGGGATGCAGACTACGAGGTCTGCAACAGAGAACACTTAACCTAATGGCCCTCAGCAAACGCTCAACTATAAAATGGATCACATGTAAACATGTCTGCAGTGTGTGTGTGTGCGAGGCTCCACAGTAAGTAACAGCAGTTAAATGGCACCAAGGGGGAGAGAGAGCAGCCTCAGGGCATCCCGCAGCTTCCTTTTTTGTTTTTCCTCCTCCCCACAACTCTTTCCTCCTTCACTGTCTTCCTCCATGGACCAGAACGTGTTTTCTGAGTGTTAATGCTCCAGCTATGCTCTCACCTACTGTCTTCTCAGCTGAGAATTTTTTTCCCGTCTACCAAATGGAGACACATGCATTTTTAAAACCCACCCCCACTCTTCACTGTACTCACATTGTCTGTATCTCTCTGCTCCTTCTGTCTTCATTTCTTTTTCTCCTCTCCCATCTTACTCCACTGTCTTCTGTCCCTCACTCTCTCTCCTCTGCTCAGAGTGGGGTCTGAGCGTCTTTGCCCAACCATTTGATTCGTAGGCTGTCTCCTGGTTTGACTGAGTGGCAAAATGACTGACCCCCCCCCTACATGCACACACACTCACTCACCAGTGGAGGTCAACAAAGTTTGATTCCTATGTTTACAGTAGCACTCAGCGCCTGTTGGAGGTAGACGAGGATGGCCAGAGGCTCTAGACTTGGTATGAAACATTCCTGTGGACGCTCATTAAGCCAAGATCAAGATTCCCATGAAGGGAAAACTAGACAGGAATGTCTGGCTTGTCTTGCTGGATTTAAAAACCATTAATGCGACAAATAAAAACTAACTGAAATTAAAATGTGTTTTTAAAGGAATAGTTCAGAATTTTGGGAAATGCTTATGTGCTCTCTCAAAAATCTTTTCCACTGGTCAAAAAACCACTAGGACGAGTTAACATTGGGCTGTCGTCGTCAATGGAAAAGTGTGTTATTGGCATCCGCACCTAGACGCATGGATTTACCAGCATCAGCAACGATGTAAACGTAACAACAGCAATTTAACTTCTTCTATGCTCAAACATCTTTCATACCAAAGACAATGTAAACAGCTGTTGTGTTGCTGTTAAACCAGCACCTCTGCACTGAGAGTAGGTTACATAAGCATTAAAAACACAATTGCCAATCGAAACATCTCACATGGAAACCCTGGCACTTTTACAGAAGCACCAACCCAGGGATGAGATGTGACAGATCTGTTTTACCAGTCTGCACAGCAGAGCAACAGAGAGGCAGGTTGAACTGGCAGTGGAAAAGGGGTCACTTGGCTTTTATTCCTGGGTTTTTAAAACCACAAATAAAATTTAAAATCTTGCTCATACCTGCTGGTAGAAAACGCTTATTGCTGCAACCAAAAATGTACCAGGTAGGGTTAAGGGTAGTTTAGCATAAAAACAGGAACCTTGTGAACAGCAATCCATCTACCAGAACCTGTTATGCTCCCTAATTTATAGACTTACTGCTTTTCTTTCAGTCTGTAAACTAACGAGCTGCTGACTACACATTCATATTTAACGGACAGACATGGGAGTGGTGTAAATCCTCTCATCTAACTCTGCCTGTCTTCCAAAATGTCAAACTCCTCTCTCACACTTGCAGGATATTGATGTGATCTGCATGCACCTTATCAAGCCTCAGGTTGTGTGCCAGGTTGCACTCAGTTCACCACGGATTAATTTGTTTGTTTAATGCTGCGGTTGACTCATCAGGGATCTATCGACCATGTGTTGTCTCAGCCGATGCTTATGTTATGTCAGAGGATTTGTTCGTCTTTGCAGAGACATAAAGGACCATCCCAAGTCTAAATCCTCCACCACTGAGGCTTCCAGTTATTTTCCACTCTCTTTTCTGCCTCTCTGATATGAGCCAAGTGAGGTCAGACTAGACAGACAGTCCTCTCTTTAATTTCTATTGTTCTGCCTGTCGCTCTCTCCTAGTGATGGGGCGGATAAGTCGGGAGGATGAGAGACAGCAGTTAGAAGCTTGCCAACTATCATCTAGACCTTTTGCACCAGCTGTTTTACTGATGTGACAGCAGGCCTTCAGGAGTTTTTAAATATTATACATGTGACTCAAAACCACAAATGACATCCTCCTTCAAACCTCCCGTTCAAACACAAGACAAGATTTTCTCATCCGTCTCCCTTAATAATGCATGCAAGTTTTGGGCAAACATAAAAGTTCAGAGCACCTGACCTCAGATTAAAACCTCTCGATTCAGCCCTCCCCAGCAAGGTCTCCCCACCGCTCTGCTGCATTTTCAGAGTGCCGGCATGAGCGCTCAGAGTTGAGGAAACTCTTAAATGCTTTATGCGATCATGTGCAGCAGCAGTTAAAGAAACCTCGTCTTTGCACTCCGTTCACAGGCTTTCAGCTGGAATGAAACCATAAAGTCAGACGTGTTTTATGAGACCAGAATGTGACTTTTTTCTTATGACCTCTATGGACTGTCAGAGATGTTTAAGGCTTTATTAGTGTAGTGTAGTGTAGTGTAGTGTAGTGTATTGTATTGTAGTGTAGTGTAGTGTAGTGTATTGTATTGTAGTGTAGTGTAGTGTAGTGTAGTGTAGTGTAGTGTAGTGTAGTGTAGTGTAGTGTATTGTAGTGTAGTGTAGTGTTAAGAAAGTGAACAACTAAAACCCCCAAAGCAATCCAACATGTACATTAGACACAGCAAGGCATTATAAATATCCTTTATGGTCTGCAGAGCTGTAGTGTCTGCCTTCGAGGCGATGGGACAGCAGTCAGGACATTAGCATGATATTTCATAGCCTTACATACACTGACTTTCACACACTCATGTGGATGCATACACCCACACAAACGCATGGTTGTATCCTCGTGAGACAGTGATTTGAGGATCAGAGGATGAGACAGGACATTGTGTAGTGATGTTGCAGAGACAGAGGGGCCTGTAATTAAAGAGCAGACTGTCTGACGGCTAATGTTGCTGTTTTTTATTTATATCTCGCTGCTCATTCATCTTTTCTTCACGACCATATTTCTAGGCCAAGCGAATATTCCACTCCAGTTGTCATGCCAACAGATTAGCGTGCTCTTGCGTGGTCTCAGCAGTCAGCAGTAGAGTCTAGGTGTGTGTGTGTGTGTGTGTGTGCATGCGTGCGTGCGTCTTCTCTTCGGGGTCTCCAGGCTCTCTCGTGCATTCAAATACACACACACTCAAGTGCATGCACACAGGCTCACACACTGTCTGATTAGCACGGTTCTGAATTACCCTTGTAGCAGACCTCACATCACATGGTGTTGTATCAAATAAATTGTAGAAATGAATACAGGATTACACACACATTTTCTGCAGAAGGTTTCAAAGTCTTTGTTTGTAATGGTGACATAACAGTATTTTCCTTATTTTATCAAGCATTGTGAAAAAGCCACAGCTTTTTCCATCTTCCAACTCTGTCCTCGGATGTTCGGAGGATGAGGAAGAGGCTGCTGGGCCTCATCAGCATTCATCCTCTGGGGAATTCCTGAATGCTTGTACCAAATTTTATGTAAATCTGTCTATAGCTGCCATAATATGTTACTTCATACCCCAGTCACTCATGGTGGTTTTGTTCCAATCCATCATAGGTCTAGATATTTCACTGAATAAATGAAAAGTTTGACCTGCCTGAGTTCCAGGAAATGTCAGGGGATCATCAAAATGAGTACATTTATCTACAAACACCTTGAATACCTTGAGCAAATATGATGGCAGCCAGACAATAAACTGTCAAGATATCTCACTCTTGTGGTCGCAGTGGGAGAAAATCAAGAGATTTCCAAAGTCATTGGATTTGGATGTCTGAACCACATTTTAAGGCAATTCATCTTTGTATTTGGAATATTTTTCCGAGACCAACATGGCAGACACATTGCTTTGCCTCGAGCGTAGCTGAAACCAGAAATACATGCAATCTGTGACTCATGGGCTGAAACATTCAAAAACACTGGCATGTTCCTCTATGTTGCTATTTCCTGGTTGCAGAATATTGACAAGAAATGTCCTTAACTGTGCCTGTGTGGACTAAAACGGTGCACAGTTTGTTAGATTAGCTTGCAACAATGCCCTGCAAAAATTGGGCCAGAGAGAGATGACTTAAAACTCTGGGTCCACAGAGATGAAGTTTTAAAACCGCTGCTCTATTTTGGTTCTAATATGCAGTGTCATATTTAACAATAATACTATTACTGAGTCACGGTTCAAGCTTTCCCATCTTCTTCATTGAGTCACAAAATTGTCTTAACTATGACATTTACGCAAGCACATGGCAGAGTGACGATGATTTCCACACAAACTTGTAACCTAATTCAGGCAGGGACGGTTATTTTTAGACATTTCCTTTGCAAGCTGAGCAGTTTGGGTTGTTTTATAACTGTTTGTATTAGAGCCGGCAGGCTGTTAAAAGTCTGCTGTCAGGGCAGACCCATTTTTCCTCTCCTCTGACTCTTCTCTCTCTCTTTTTAGTCTCCCCACTTCATTTTTTTTCCACCTCCTCCCCGTTCACCACCGAAACCTCAAATACGCAAGTGAGCAGTCTGCTTATGCAACTGTCCTGCAAACCAGCCTGGCAGTTTACTTTCTTCTAGACCCTTTTTTTACAGATACATGCATAAACATGCTTCCACATATATACACACAGTGATTTATACCATGGGACAGAAACATGCAATATACACAGTGTAATGCAATACTTCAACTCCCCTCTTACACAAATAAATGGATGTATTCTTTTGCAAAGAATAACGAGTCAGACATTATTTACAGCTTCTATTAAAGGTTAATGATAATATATCACATATACTGTACACAGACATTGTGATTAGTTTTTATTTCAGACACATACTTTTGATGCTGTATCAGATAGTGGCACATCAACATCCACATATTTTAACAAAATATTTGCCAGTCATCTGGTGTATGAGGCCCGACTGACTGGTGGGTGAACGACTGTAGCTGCTAAGTCACAAAAGGTTCCCGTTTTTCTTTCTCTCTGTTTTCTTGTGTTGTGGGATTTACTCCCTCCATTTGGTTTAGGTGGATAGTGACATGCACTAAAGAGACTTAGCTCACTGGCTAATGTTAGATACATTTATTTTAATTTAACTAAATCAAACAAATTTGTCTAATACACATTTGTAAAGGACAACACAAGGCAGTGATTATGCCTGAGGGTTTCTACAAAAAAATGAAAGTCTTAGGAAATACTAACTGGGTAACTGATTGGCTTTCTTTAAAACGATTTTTTAAGGCTGTGCTGTTGAGTGCTGCTCGTGGATGAGTCTCCTTGTCCTTGTAGAATTTTTCATACACAGAGAATACATTTGCATGTCAAATCGTTTTGATCATTTTACTAAATTTCAGGGGAACACGCTCCCTGTACTCCACTTTTTGCAGAGCAAACACAGTTCACTGCAACAGCAACTGGGACAAACTCTTTCTCGCGGTGATCGAGCATCTTTCCTCAAGTTCTGATTGACAGTCGATGAGTGTTTAGATGCTCCGATGGAAGTAGAAATTTATGTCAGTTAACCAAAGAGGCTCCTCATCGCGCCAACTGGCCCCTGTGGTTGGATTGCAGTGGCGATTTAGCTCAATTTATCTCATTTTCTATGAAAGCTGTAGTTTAGCTCAGGCTCAGTCTCGGTGCTAATGTTGCTTTGCCCTGGCAAGCTTATAAATGTTTAAGGTGTCAGCTGCTCTTTTCTGCTTTATGCAGCTTTGATGTTTCATGCAGATGATGCTCTCATGCACAGAAATGCACACACGCACGCATACATACATACGGGCATACTTGTGCATATACAAGAAGTTTTTCACCAGTTTGCAGGCAGAGGATTCTCCATCGTCCCTCTTCTGTCTAGGAAAACAGAGCATTTTGTAAAGCAGTCTGACAAAAAGACAAACAGTTTGTGATGATGATTGTTCTGCCAGAGAACTCTCAGGATTTGGCTGTTCCCTCTAAGCAGCTGCTGCGGGACACAAAGACACTTTATGTGAGCTTCAGTCCTCCTCTTTCATTACTACTGAACCACAGATACAAAAAAATCTCTCAGCAGAAATCCCAAATTGATTTTCTGTCTTGTCATTCACCTGAAGGGAGAGTATAGACTAAAATCTCCTCAAGCTGTTGAGGTGGAGAGGAAAGATGGGAATTAACAGGACTCAGTCTGCACTCAGTTATATTAAGTGGGACTGTTTAAGCCAGATCTTACTTAATAATGAAGCTGATTGTTTTGCTCAAGATCAGTGCTACAAGAGTAATGCATGTACTCACCACACTGTTTTTGTTTTTTTTGGAAATAAGAAGCAACAAATATAAGAGAAGAATCTAATATTTGGTTTGCAATTGAAATGAATGTTTGTATTTCTCAGTTTCTCCACCTTGTATCTAACTCCCACATTTGAAGGTCCCACAGATGCAAACACAGATGTTTTTGCATCTGTGAGGCAGGGTGAATGATATCTGAGAGTGGACTGAAATCATCCGGTGTGATGACCGTCATCTGAAATGCACACTTCACCATAGAGCCTCATCTTTTCCTGACTGTAGATCAGGTCCTGTCATGCATTATGTGGAAGGTGTGTGTAAGAGATGTTATTTTGTTGGCTGAAAAAAAAAATACATTTCAAGCCCGTAACAAGCCTATAATGCCATTTATCTACTTTTTGTAGACTGGTATCATGGTGTAATTATTGCTGTGTCAAGTCACAATATGTTTCTCCTGACAGCGTGCCATCTCTTACAGAAGCATTGCTTCTCAGGTTGTTTTCAGCGTTTGTGCCTCTTGCCGTCAGGATGCTTGTTGTGTATTAACTTTGTGTTCTGGATTCAGCAGCATCACTGGTCAAACTAATCTATCAGATCAGTTTAGGACGTTTTGATCTCCTTTTGACTGTCACTGCTGCCCGCTGGCACTTTTCCATATGGACAATATTGTCCGTCAGTTTGTTTTGAAAATGATAATACATTGCTTGTGTCATCATAAACTGAAGAAGCTGACATATATAGAGAGTATATAGCGGTGTGTCATGCATCTTTTATGTCTCTTTCTGATTTAAGCCTTGTTCAGCCTTCTGAGCTGCAAATCCTTTAACACACACCTCTCTGTGCTACATTTCTCTGTAACCTGTTAGGGAACACTTACATTGTGTGCTTTATAACTACACTCCATAACTGCCTCTCTCTACTGCTTCTGTCAAATAAAACATAAACGTGAAAAATGTAGGTGATTTTCACTTTCTTTAAACAAGTTCCATATTTCCTTAGGGATTTGCTGTAGAAATTGGACTTTATAAGCTCCTTAATTCCCCAAAAACATTTTACTTGAATGTCTCTACATCATTTTGTCTCGTCTTGTCTTGTGTGTTTTTTTTTTGTGTGCTTATGTGCTTATGTTGTCTTTACTTACTGCAGCACTGTCAAGCCAAAGATAATTTCCCGTTTGTGTTGACAGCTAAAGTTCCTGTTTGTGTTTCTGTTTCATCAACATGATGAACGCTGCCAAGAGATAACAACCCAAACACTGCTGGTTTCACTGGGTTCACTGTGTCAACAGATCTGTCACATAGGCACCAAGTGTGTTTCCGCTTTGTCCTTCATGAACATGAAGTCCATCCAACTAAAGTGCATAACACAGTTTGACTGTAAGTGAAATGCCAGTGTATGGTCCTGGCTGCACGATCTCATTTAAACAGATGCAAATGAAAGAGTTTTGCAGAAACACAGGTTTCACTTTCAGCTTTGCAGTTGAAGGTGAATTCACACACTGCTGTAAGACCAGTTACAGTAGAAGTGATGTTCCTTGTGCAAAATTGTTTTCTCCACCATCAACTGGTCAGCTTTTTCAAGCTAATTAGTTGTGATTAGGGGTCACCTATGTTTTGGTGACCTTTCTGTTCAGATATGAGTCTATGCAGCGAATATACCAGAAGATTTGCATACATCAATGTGTGTGTGTGTGTGTGTGTGTGTGCGTGTGTGTGTTTCTATTTCAGGCAGAGTCTTCTTTGTTGTTAGCGCACCGCTGCCTTGAGCATGGAGGCCTCAGAAAGTGGAGCAGCACAATAGCTTTGATGTTGTGATATCTGCAGGGTGGTGTAGGAGCTGCAGCCTGCTGCTGTGTGGACGGAGACTGAGACGTACTTGAGACCCTCTGACAGCACAGATTAGTCTGAGAGTGTGTAAAACAGCTGAGGATTGACATGTGAGGAGCCTCGCAGCCACACACACTGAGAGGAGTGTGTACATACAGAGAGAGACAACAGAGCGATGTTCAGACAATTTTCTACGTAACACTCACTTAACAAAGGCTCACACTGACTGATACTGAACTGACCCGGCTGGAGTCTATTCACAGAAACACACAAAAGTCAAAGTCTACTCATTCACTCACATTTCCAATGAAAATCTAAATAAATAAAAGGAACTTGATTTAGAAAACCAGTCAACACAACAGCAATAAAATAAAGGAATGTGACCATACAGGTTACATTAGAACATCATGGAAAAGTTCCTTTATTTCATTAGTTCAATTCAAATAGGGAAACTCATATATTATATAGATTCATTACACACAGACTGAAATATTTTATGTCTTTATTTCTTTTAATTGTCACGATCATGTCTTACATTTAATGAAAACCAAAAATTCAGAAAATCAAACAATTAGAATATAGTGAAAAAGTTCACTATTGTAACCTAATGGTGTCACACTCTAATCAGCTTATTAACTCCAAACACTTTCAAAGGTTTCCTGAGCCTTTAGAGATGCCCCTGTACGGCAGTGGTGGACGACTGCTTTCTGTTCGCTGCAGGACTGAGAGATATAGAAGATCCTTTGTACCCACATGTCTTTTAATTCTTCTGCAAATGGTAGATGAGCTCAATTGAATTTCCCTATGGGGCTAAATGAAGTCATTCTACTTATTATTATTATTGTTTTTATTATGTTCAGCTGTACTGTTTTGCAAAATGCCATTACCAAGCAGTTATTGTGCTAAATTTAAATTCCACATCTGTCTGGTTTTGGCAATTCATCAGCAGAGGAGAGGATCAAAGTGCTAATTATGCTTCAGGGGTTTGTTATGTCTATATTTCCAACCACACTTCTATCTCCTCTTTGCGTTTGAGTTTTTCTCCACCTGTGTGTAACCCTGTCTGGTAACAGCTTGTTGTGGTTGCGCTGTTCATCCCAGATCAGAGGAGTGAAGCCAGTAGGGTAAATTTAGTGCACGCAGACAGGAAGTTTGGCACCAGAAATAGAAAGGGGAACTGAACGCTTTGACACAGCTGATTATCCTGAATGAATGTGACTGGTCCAGGTGTGAGCAGACTCACTCATCCTTATGAGTGATGAAGGAAGTGTAATGATGCATCCAACGTGTGCCATGCAGACTTTGGAGAAATGTGAAAGATTTTGTTTTTATTTGTGCACAATTGAAAAAAACTGAAAATGATGGAAGGAGTTTGGATGAAACAGCATCCCATTAACCCTGAGATGATCTCTGGTCCAGAAGACAACTACTTAATGAGCCCATGTTGCTTTATGTGTGTGTGTGTATTTTTAAAGGCTCCAATAATTATTTTTTAAAACCTGCAGAACATTCAGCGGAGTGGATGAATAATTCATATGTTTATCATTACAAATCCTCATTAATCTGACCTTCAACAGACACACTAACCTATTAACTCGACATGTTTGATGCTGAAAAGCAAATGCGAAACCTGCTGATAGTGACAGTATAATCTTATTTTGTGATAAAGTCTCTCTTTAAGCTACAAATCAGGCTTTACAGGACGCTCCTGTGTGAGTTTCATAGTTTGAGACAATATTGTTTTCTAAGAGAAGAGCTGCACTCACCACTCATTTCTCGTGCATACAGCTGATGAGTGCAGTCGTTGTCTGTAAGGTTATGCTGTGATGTTGTAGGCCACTGAGAAATATTCCAGTGTCAGGGTCCAGTCAGAATAGAGGGGCAGGGGCAAACACTTGTACATGAGTTCCCTGCATCAGTCATCCTGCTCTGTGATTGGACCATTTCTGTGGAAATGAGTGGAGTTGAGGATTCCTGAGCAGCTCTCAGAGATTTCCCTCTCTCTGCCCCTGTCATTTTGAATTTACTAGTCATGAGCAGACCAAGGAGGATGGCATTTTGTGTGTGTGTGTGTCTGTGCTTGCATATGTCCTGTGCATGAGTGTGTGCTGTCAAGGTATATTCAGAGGCATCTGATTTATTTATGCACTGCAGAGCAATTGTTAATTTTTCAACGAGTGCACCACGGGCCAATCTACACCAATGTAGGTTCCTGCATTTTTGTACACATGCATGTAATGCATGTAAGAGTGTTTTATTGTGTGTGTCCTACAACTGTCAATCAGAGAACTTGTTTTCTTGTCGCCTCAGCTCCTTCACAGCTTCTCTCTCTCTCCATTCCAACCACTTCATCTCCTTCTCCCTGTCTCCTCCATTTTTTCCTGCCCAAGTCTCTTTTAGCACAAGAACCTCATTTATTCATGCTTCTGGGCCTTCGATGCCATTTCCAGCGAGTTGCCAAGAATTCCTTTTTAAAAATTAACAGAGTTGACAAGTTAAAGAAAATAACTTAAACACAGTTGCCTTGCTGGTGCAGCTGAGCTGATTTCAAATGTGTGCACGTCAAATCCACTAATGGAGGATAACGTGTCCGACACGACCTGAAAGAAAATTATAATTCCTTTGACTTAAAAATGCATTTGTTGTGTTATTTAAATGGGTCCTGGTCCTACAAGTTTCAGCTGCTTCCCACTGCTTTCCTAGACGAGCTGGTGTTATTTTCTTTCCCCTCATGTTTGCCTGCTGCTTCACTTTGATAATACTTATGTTCAGAAGGGATGAATATGTTCCTGTTCAGTGCTGTGTGTGCACAAGTAAGACACAGTCACATGCTCTTTATGTTCCTCATTCTCTCCCTCACCCAGGCATGTTCAGGTCATTTCTATCCTAGGATGGTCATTTTGAAAAATTGGCTTATTCGCTTTCTTGGCAGGAGTTAAATAAAAAGATTGATTCGACAGTCATGTCTGAATCCTGAGTCTGAGAGCGATTAGCCCAGCCTTCTTACTTAACACCGTATTTCTGTACAAAACGTAAAGAACGATAAGACAGGTGTGCAGTCAAGTAGCTCTTTTACTATATTTAGATATTGGTGGTCTCAGCTGAGCGTTAACAACAGCGTGCTAACACAATGACAACAGTAACATGCTCATTTTTTAGTAGACATGGTGTTCACTGTGTTTGGCCT